>CM030172.1:25414340-25436840 GCA_017639675.1 Aplochiton taeniatus | reverse complement strand
TCCCTCTCTCCCTCTCTCTCTCTCTCTCTCTCTCTTTCACTCTCTCTGTCTCTCTCTCTCGTACCGTACAAGCTAGCGTGGTGAAAAACAGACTGTCCCAATAGGGGCAGGGAAATACCCTCGTCCTCTCCTGCCAAAGAGCATGCCAGAGAAAAACAAAGCTGATACCCGCTGGAGAGGTCTAAACTGCTGGGCTTGCACAGCCCTAAAGCCCCCGGGGACGTTGTGCTGAGTTCATAGAAAGACAGGAGGAGGGTCCCAGGAATTTAGAGGGCACTGAGAAATGGGCCATAACGGTCAACACCTGCTCTGTCCTCTGCAAATGATTGTGGGGGTGGGAACGCTTTTTGATTTCCTCAAGAAAAAATCATCATGACACTTTAATCCTGAGGGATTATCCCAGTGTAGGCTGGTAAACTCTGGTTGTATAACCAGACCATAGAAATATCCTGAGAGGAAGAGCAGCCGAGGGAGAAGCCGTGTTTTAGCCGAGTCAAAGGCGATGGGATGGAGAGGGATGAGAGAGTATGGGGGAGAGAGGGATGAGAGAGTATGGGGGAGAGAGAGTATGGGGGAGAGAGGGATGAGAGAGTATGGGGGAGAGAGAGGGATGAGAGAGTATGGGGGAGAGAGGGATGAGAGAGTATGGGGGAGAGAGGGATGAGAGAGTATGGGGGAGAGAGAGGGATGAGAGAGTATGGGGGAGAGAGAGGGATGAGAGAGGGATGAGAGAGTATGGGGGAGAGAGGGATGAGAGAGTATGGGGGAGAGAGAGGGATGAGAGAGTATGGGGGAGAGAGAGGGATGAGAGAGTATGGGGGAGAGAGGGATGAGAGAGTATGGGGGAGAGAGAGGGATGAGAGAGTGTGGGGAGAGAGGGATGAGAGAGTATGGGAGAGAGAGAGGGATGAGAAAGTATGGGAGAGAGAAGGGATGAGAGAGTATGGGGAGAGAGAGGGATGAGAGAGTATGGGGGAGAGAGGGATAAGAGAGTATGGGGGAGAGAGAGGGATGAGAGAGTATGGGAGAGAGAGAGGGATGAGAGAGTATGGGGGAGAGAGAGGGATGAGAGAGGGATGAGAGAGTATGGGGGAGAGAGGGATTAGAGAGTATGGGGGAGAGAGAGGGATGAGAGAGTATGGGGGAGAGAGAGGGATGAGAGAGTATGGGGAGAGAGAGGGATGAGAGAGTGTGGGGAGAGAGAGGGATGAGAGAGTATGGGGTAGAGAGAGGGATGAGAGAGTGTGGGGAGAGAGAGGGATGAGAGAGTATGGGGGAGAGAGAGGGATGAGAGAGTATGGGGAGAGAGAGGGATGAGAGAGTATCGGGGAGAGAGGGATGAGAGAGTATGGGGGAGAGGGATTAGAGAGTATGGGGGAGAGAGAGGGATGAGAGAGTATGGGGGAGAGAGAGGGATGAGAGAGTATGGGGGAGAGAGAGGGATGAGAGAGTATGGGGGAGAGAGAGGGATGAGAGAGTATGGGGGAGAGAGAGGGATGAGAGAGTATGGGGGAGAGAGAGGGATTAGAGAGTATCTGGGAGAGAGAGGGAGGGCTGAATTATAGCCCGCTGGAGGAATCAATAAGCAGGTCCAGTTAGCTGCAGGACCTTTTCCTGGCTGCTGCTGAACAGAAGAGGGTGACATGTGAGAACCACAGGCTACTGATTTATGAGGCTCCCACACAGCCTGGGAAGGGGAAAGGGAGACAAGCCCACTGTGACTGAGGCGGGGGCAGAGCCCCCAACCTGAGGGCTAACAGGCCTGTGACTAAGGAGAGAGTGGGGGCGGGGGTTGGGGAGTGGAGTGTGTTTGATGACTTAAACCATAAACACTGGGTACACATCTGTTGTAGAGCTTTCGCCTCTCGGCCATGTTTGTAAAGTAAGAGCCACCGCTGTCACTATCGTTTGTTTCTCTCGCCGCATCCCCCCTGAAGAAAGCCACAGTCTGGCCCCCCCCATCCAGGACCAATTCTTCCATGACCAACAGGAACCAGCTTCCTGCTTGCCTCCTGGCTCACATGAATATTTAATCCCACTGAGAGGTTTTGTTTTGCGTAGATGTGCCTCTCTGAATAGGTTCGAATGCATTATAGGGTGAGATGAAATATCTTGACAAGAGTACGGTGGGAGCAATTGTCCCGGGAATTGTCCACTCCAAACCTGTTGCTTCTTCTACTATTTCTGTCTGCAGCTTAGCCTTTTACGCTTGAAAAAACGAAAGATAGATTTGGAGTGTTACTGTGTAACAGTCATGTAATAAAGGAGAGGGGATTTGAGAATAGCAAACTGCCAATATAGAGTCATTGCCCAGCTTTGTGGGATACAACACCAAATGGCTTTTACATACTGTATGCTGCAGAAGAAACAACATATACATTGTAAACAAACCTATTGTAATTAAATGTGTTATTGGTCCCTGTTTTTCGACAGTCTGAAGACAACCCTGAAGAAGAAGCTGACCAACAACGTGGTCAACCTGTGCGGCATCCCCATGTCCGGCCGCGACCTCCACCGCGTGGCATACTACCTCCAGTGCAATGGCGACTCGGTGTCCTCTGTGGACCTCAGCTTCACCGAGCTCCAGGACGACAGCCTGCGCCTGCTGCTGCCCTCGCTGGGGTCGCTGCACAAACTGACCACCCTGGCGCTCAACGGAAACCGGCTGACGGTGGCCATCTTGAAGGACCTCACGGAGGTGGTGAAGGACCCGCGCCAGTTCCCCAGCCTGGCCTGGGTGGACCTGGGCAACAACGTGGACATCTTCACCGTGCCACAGCCCCTCCTGGTGGCCCTGCGGCGCCGCTTCGGCCTGCGGAGCAGCCTGCCCACCATCTACGAGTACAGCGAGGGGCAGGCCGCCGACAGCGGCAGCTACAACCTGGAGACCTCCGTGGAGGAGCCCAGCCACTACGAGGAGGACGCAGGCAGCTACCCAGGGGAAGAGGAGGGGGAGGAGGAGGAGGAGGATAAGCTGGAGCTCCAGGCTTGGGGCGTGAGTGGGGGGAAGGGTCTATCCAAGAGCAGGACCCTCCACTACTGCCAGAGGTGATCCCCCAGAGTCTGGCGGCCCTTGGAGTACTGCGAGCCTATGACCCTCTGTCCAATGACTATGCTCGCCTCACCCTCAGTCCTTCCCTGTCAGCATGTGTCACCATGGCAGACGGCACTCAGGGTAACCACATGACCCCGACTTTCAGAAAGAAAACACCCACTAGGATAAATAAGTGTGTGTGCTCTGTATTTCCTTGTATGCTGGGACTGCAGGGCAACTTTACAGCACTGAAAATAAATGAAGGACCATTGAAACACCAAACTGAACATAGCTGTTTGTTTCAACTTTGTTACAGGCCTGCCATAAACCAGACGGTTTGAATTATACATACTGTACAGTACACCAATTGGATCATTCTCTGGAGTCTCTGTCATTGACCAAATAGAGCAGCCGCATTGAGAATGTTATTAGAAGAGGTGACTGAGTAGCTAAAAGCTACAGTAGCCAGTCAGTCTGGGAGACAGCCAGGCAACTAAGCAACCAGGAAACCAGGCAGGCTGTTGAAATGATAGCTGTCTTGCTACTGTGTCTGTCAGCTCATGTTAAATCTGACCAGTCACAGGTGGTGAAGAGAGCAGCCATTTTTCTAGACAATCAGCAACAGGTTGCCGCTGCCACCCGTGGGACTATGAATGGTTCTGTTTGATTTAGAAGACAAATTATGGTTTTGTATTATGCGCTGGTTGTTGAAATCTCTTTGACTGCAAAGGTGATTATTGAGATGGTTAGGGATTGAGGTAATTTATTTTGAGCTACTATTTTGTGCACATGCATTATTTGTTGATATTAGATTGAGAGGTGTTTTACTACAACAGATGTTGTGTGTGTGGTGTTCATTTTGTATTGTTTTGGACACTTACGTGACTGTTAACTTCAACTCAACTCCAGGATCCAGTATAAAAAAATAAAAAAGCTGATATGGGTGAGTTTGAACTTGGAAACAAGTGTGTGTGTGTGTGTGTGTGTGTGTGTGTTGGGCTTGGGTGTGTGTTAGGCGTGGGGGTGTGTGTATCTGCGTTTATGTGTGTGAATGAAAATATGTACCATGTTGTGGATATTTTGACTTCTACCTTGGACCTGAGAAATAAACTCTTTACTAGCACTCACTTTAATTGCAAGTACGAGTCAATTGTCGTATTGGCTAACAGCAAGGTTATACATAATACATTTATATCATTGAATCTGCCACGAAATGATAACATTCTGCCATTACCAATATCTACATTAAAATAACACCACTCTGAAATGTACCTGTCTTCCCCAAGTCTTTAGTAGCAACTTTATTTGACTGCTTGTGCTTAACATAATAAATATGAATACATTGTTTTATTTATGTTGTCTTTTTCTATTTATTTCAATGAATGAATGTCCCCGTACGTTTTGCCATGCATTAATACATGTGCCAAATACTAAAATGGAACAGTTAGTTTACAGTTATGGTTGTTAACTGTATATTTTGTGCAAATCAGCTGGCCTAGGCTTAAAAAGGATCCACTCTATGCAAAAAGCAAAAACACAATCCCAAATAAAGCCAGTTTAGTTTTATATACTACATGTACGTACATAGGATCAGGCATACTGTAGGTTACATCATTTGAGTGCTCGGAGGGGGTATCCACTTATGAATGTATTTTTTCCCAGAGCAATTTAACTGTATCCTCAGTCAGCGTTTGTGCTCTGTGTGAATGAGAATTGGGGCCGGTATGGACATGCCAGTGGGCGAGAGTGATATCCCAATAACGCTGACTCGTCCCTGCCTCTGCTAGCGAGGCACTTTCCATGTTTCACATGGGGAGTGTGTGGGGCCATCCATCTTCTGCTACCCTCAGACCCTCGGAGAGAAATACCAGAGCTTCGTATCAGATAACGGTACAGTTTGGCCTAATTTGGCAGTGACACTGATACCCACTGGCATCCTTTTAGCCTCACAGTGTATCCTCACTGTCTGTGCAGGAAGCTGTGTGTGAAGTGCCAGAGTTCACCATTAGCCATAGATGGCCTACATAAGAGTCAAAAACACATCAACCAACAATACAATGGAGAAAAGTGGTTTTATCCTAACGTGAGACATTTTAAGCAGCTCTGCTTTGTACTCATCCCAGAAGTCATTGTCAGCCCCAGGATTGGTGAAACTAGACTAGAGGTCAGGGGTTTGTGAAAAGAGTGTTCTAACCATGGAGGACAGACGAACACAACAGAACCAAGAGCACTGGAGCCAGAGGGGTTTCTCTCATATCAATGTAACTGGAGCTATCAGAGCAAAGAGCCCCACAAAGTAAACAGCAATACAGTTTTTAGTGCTGCTGCATCTGAGATGGTGTAACATAAACATGATAGAAATATAAGTACGACTTTGTATACGTTTGTCTATTTAGTTTGTTATCCTAGGATTTTGGCCAAATGTTATTTTTTTTCTTTTTTCATTCACCTTAACTGCCACAATTCAACCTTTGGCCAAACGATAACCAGATGTAGAACATTAACTGAGTTGCGGTTTAGAAATAGGTTTATTGTGAGGCTGGTCATCTTTTTACGGTGTTACAGCATCTGTCTTGTTTAGAGTGTCCATACTCCATCTAGTGGTGATCTGCAGCATTTCATGTTTCGCTTTAAAGTGTGGGTAGCTTGAAGATTATTGACCACTAGACATTAAATATATTTTTAGAACTCACCACCCATTATATCCTTTTCATAAATACATCGAACACGTATTATCCTTATAACGTCACAAAATAAAACAATGGAGGAAATTGTAAACTCGCAGTCTCAAAAACCAGTACTTAAACAATTGGAATGTGTGGTGCGCAGTTGTTTGACTTAAACTACAGAATTTGTTAGTTTTCGCTATGATTCTCACCAGCTGTGAGACTGAATACATTAACACGAGAATGAGTATGACACGCTACATCTGGCTGTGTGTGTGTGTGTGTGTGTGTCTGTGTGTGTGTGTGTGTGTGTGTGTGTGTGTGTGCGCGCGCGCGCGCGCGCGTCTGTGTGTGTAGATGTGAAGGGATCATCAACATTTACTGGCAACGAATTGCTGAATCCTACTTTCCCATGAATGTACAAAGTTTCCCAATGCTGGATGGAAGTGAGAGCTTTTCCCGTAACACCTTCAGAGGGTGATCTTGCCAATCGAACTTTCTATCAGGGCACTCAGGCGCATCTGGTTCTTATCAGGGGTCATAATTATTTTTGCAACATCATCTCTCCCGTCGTAAAACGTGGGTCTGAAAAATACCCAGACAACTTTCAATTTCTCTTTTCGTAATGTACGTTTAAAAAAACGGTCTTTCTTTGTCGTCCGAATTCGGATTCTTATTCTCTCCAGAAAGAGATCATAAATCCCGGGCTTTTTGTTCTGTATTGATTCAGCGTGAGATTTTGATGCCTCACCACACAGAATAATAAACACCATTATCCCACCAATTAGTTTTGTCTACATATCATGTTCCATTCAAACAGGTTTCCCAAAGAGTCTATGTGTAGAAATGTTTGGTCCAATCAGATACTATCGTGTTGTTTCGGTGACGGATATTTCCAGGAAAAACTGTCGTGCAGCATCATCCTTTGATGCCCATTGGGCCGGAAGTTGTTTCATGCTTTGGGTCTGTCAGAGGGCCGTGTGAGATTCTTAACCCCTAGTTCAAATAGTCTTGAGAACATTTAAAGCTGCTGTTCCAGAATGTGTCCAAAGGGAGTTTGTACTCTCCCTGTGGCGATAGGGTTGGAGTATTGAACGTACTCACAGTGCCACCTTGTGGCAGGCAGGGTGTATTCTTTCATCAGATGTGCTATATATAGACATTGTGCACAGCCAGTTGCATTACGTCATTATTCTGTACCATTTCCCTCAAATATTCCTTGATAACTTCTTAAATTAGGAAACTAAAGTAATTGTTCTATGGTCGAAGGTCCAGGTTTGTTGGTCAAGACGTCCTGGTGTTTCCTGTGGTATTGAACATACGTTGATAAGCGATCGTGTCTGTGGCTGTGTCCACAAATATCACACAGTTGAAATCCAAGTACATGTACAGGAAGGTGCAATAGCAAATCAAGAAGTTGCAATTTTTCCAAAGAGACCCTTGTCTTGCTTAAAATTGAAGAGTGGTAGGCTAATATAGCGTCCAACCCCGTTTAAGACCACGGTAAGATAAGGACTGAGTAGAATGTGTGCTAACCTTTTAAACGGGTGTTTACTACACTGAATAGTGTCATTACACAATTAGCTGAGACAGGTATATTCCACGGGTCAATAAATTCAGGTCCACACAGAAAGACGGTTACAAATTAATCAAACATTTTGTTTTCCAACTTTCTTTCAATTTTTTTCTCTCTCTACCCTTTGTATGTGTGCAAATGTGTGTGTTTTAGTTATTTCCATGAACATGCCGATGTGTCATCATCAGATCAATTGCGCAGCCTTAAACATCACAAACTGTATATTTGAAGAAGAAAAAAACGATCTCTACAAATAGCTAGGAGTTTGTTTAGTCGGACTAGATGAAGATTGGTAGTATGTTGGCTTGCCTGTTTTTTTTTGTAAAATGATCCCTCCCCATCAAACACTTGTTATAGTAGAGGTTAAATGCTATTTGATGAATGACACTCAATCACTATATCACCTTGTGTCAGCTACACGTCTGGAAAAAGAAAGTGATTGTTCAGGATTATGTACAACTTTCAGGCTCTGTTTGTCTTAACTGACGTTAATGTGCTTATCGATTCGATTAAAGACAGGCCAATTGACAATTTTGTTGTTTGTTTGACAAGTGCATACCTTGACCATACCTTTTTGTGTCACTGTACTCTGTGCGCCACAGTCCAGAGGCTGGTGTCGCTAGTCAGTGCTCCGGCGTGGTAGTAGTGCTGTGTGCTGCCCCCTGTGGGCTCAGTGGGGGTGTTCGTGAGGTACTGTTAGCACACTGTTCTAATCCCCCCTCTGCAGTACAGTCCCGTGTACATCTGTAACACTGAGGAATTAGCAGTTCTGATTTTGTTCACACACACACACACACACACACACACACACACACACACACACACACACACACACACACACACACACACACACACACTACACACAGAACGTACGGTACAGATGATAAATATGTTTTTGCGTTATTAACTTTCAAATAAGGCTATACAACATATCTTGTAAATTGTAACATTTTTATGACTAGCCATTTACCAGGATAGCATACCATCTCTTTTTGTGGGTAATGTGCCTGTTATTCCACTAGATGGCAACGGCTGTGCAATTTATAAATACAAAAATAACAGAGCAACAGTTTATAACAGGAAAAGCTATCAAGCCATAAAGTTATGATTTATCAAATTTACAATTAATTCTCTACTTAACTCCAAATATCAAAACCAACCAACAGCAAAAGTACACAAAGAGTACATGTGTACAAGTACACTCTTGACTTCAAGGTTGGGATGTTTGCTCTTAATTGATTTGCACAAGACGATTCCTGCTATCGAATAAAATACAGCATCATCATATCTAAATATATAGATTTACAGAGCTGTATGTGGTTCATAATGCTTCATATAAAAACGCCTACTGTGGTGAATTTATGAAGATGATTGGCTGCTAAAGATAACGTAGCTCTGTCTTGTCAGTGATTGGTCGAGACGGTCTAGTCCATTACGTTATGCTTAATCTACAAATACACAGCGAGCTTTAGAGGGAAGACGTAATGGTGTGATTCCCAGTGCCCTTGCAATGGTCGTCATTCTAACATTACTTGGCAAATTCCTCAATCGGGAGTCACGATGAAGGTATGGTGTTGCAATGTTTGTTTGAGTAAATGATGCGGCAGGTCTCAAATTGTTTTCGGTATCATAGGATACATTGTGATAGAACTTCGATATGTGCAACGGAAAAATGTATCAAAATGATGTCCATAAAACTGAAATCTTGTTATGATACTATTATGCATTGTTAGGTCGTATAGTTCTGTTATATATATTCAATAGCGGTATTTTTTATCAGATATTATTTACATATCGATTGGATGTTTAATTGTCCTATGGATATACGTTGTTCCAAACTGTTGTTTTTTTAATACAATGACTGCATGTCACATTCTAACACCACGCATACATTTTAGCTTATGATATAAATTTGATTTCTCTTACCCCAGGGTGATAGTTGGTTTGGTCCTCTTGCAGTGCAACTATACAGCCGACGATGTTGATTTATCACGAGTTTTAATCCTCTCTCTAATAAGATTAGAGAAAGAATATTATGAGATGTCTTAATAATTACCAGTATGTGCACCATAGGATAATCATTAAGGCATCAGCTCGAGATTTTTTCACTCACTGACATGCTTCACAGGCTTAAGGCTTAAGGTGTTTGGCCCTGACAATTAGTGTGGAAAGTAATTCAAGTTGTGTGTTTTAAGGTGTCTTCAGTTGTACATGTAATAAATTCAATATGCAGGAAAAGACCATAACATAGTCTATTACTAACTCTAGTGTACTACCTCTTAACCTAAACTGAGATGGAGCCAATGGCCTATTCTAAAGAGATCTAACATGAAGCTGTAGTGCTTTGTGTTGAATATACTCATTCAATAGATTACAGTAACAGTAAGGTAGGGCAGACAAGGTATTTCACAATGGCAAAACCATCACTTTGTTTCAGAAACAGTTAAGGAGATATGTATTTTCTCCCAATGAAGACAAGGTATGTACCATGTTTGAAGAAATACAATTGTCTGACTCCATAGCACATATCACAGAAGGAGAGCACAGAATAAACACTAATTTGGTGATGTGGACTTTCATCAGACATGTATGAGTACATGTCACAAAAACACTTAGCAGTACTATGTTTTTGCAGTATAACTTACTTGAGCCTATTGAGCTGCTGTGCAAGTGTTGAATAATCTCGAAAGTGTGTTTCACTCACTATTTGTATATTTGTGTTAAATTGAACTATAAATCAAAAATATTTATAATGAATACATTTGGTGAACAAAATTCAGTGCTCCGGAAGTTTATGGTTCTATAAATTAGGTTGTTCCTAAATGAAAGATGTCGACAGTCGCAGTCCGTAATTGTAAGATGAATTTTGAAATCTGGGTTTAGGTCTGTAGGAACAAAATGTTATACTGAGGAACTCCAGAGAGTAGCAGACTCATGGCTGTTTTATTAAATGTGACACTCATAGTTTAATAATGTTGGAGTATCTGTTCAGCAGACAAACTTCAGGTTTATTGCTTTCCCTAAAATATTCCTGAACTGAGTCGCATGTTTTATTATTATTATTATTATTATTATTATTATTATTATTAGCTGTCCACCATCCCGGGGGGTAAAGTTTAAAGCTGTTTATTTCCTGACAGAGCAAGCAAGCAGTTGTGTTCTAAAGTGCATACTATCTGCTAAGCAAAAGACTAGGACAGATGCTGCAAAGAACATGTAACTATTTGGATAACAGCCAGTGAGTGTATATTGAACATTACATCCCTTCATTATGGTCTACAGTGTTCCCTTTGTGCCCCCACTGTTTACATCCTGACAAATGATGACTTGATTGAACTAGCTTGGTTTTTCTGTCAATCTGACTTCCTAATCTCAACTGGAGTATAGAGAGACTGCCAGCTGACTGCACACTTCACTTCATGAATGGCACCTCCACTGGGGAGAGAGAGAGAGAGAGAGAGAGAGAGAGAGAGAGAGAGAGAGAGAGAGAGAGAGAGAGAGAGAGAGAGAGAGAGAGAGAGAGAGAGAGAGAGAGAGAGAGAGAGAGAGAGAGAGAGAGAGAGAGAGAGAGAGAGAGAGAGAGAGAGAGAGAGAGAGAGAGAGAGAGAGAGAGAGAGAGAGAGAGAGAGAGAGAGAGAGAGAGAGAGAGAGAGAGAGAGAGAGAGAGAGAGAGAGAGAGAGAGAGAGAGAGAGAGAAAACTGTAATTTGTGCAGGCCTATAAAAGCAAAGGCTGACTGCTATGGGAGTATACCTATTTATAACCTTTAATATTTACATAATGAAGGAAGTCACTTTGAGATTGGATGTATTTACATGTTTAACTCAATGTGGTGGGAAGATCGACACAACAAATTGTATTGTATTTCATTTATTTATTGATTTCTTTAATAATTTTAGCAAAATTATACTCTGCACAGAGGACTAATAGTCCTGTTCTGTGTGCTGATCAAGTGGCACCTCACTAAATGTGGAAAGAGACCAGCCAAGAAGGATCATATCTGATCTATGCCCTCTTGGCATTTTAGTAACAGTAACAGTAAAGCAACGATTTAGTCCACAGTAGGAAACAAAATAGATATATACCAGCTGCATCTCAAGACAATTTCCTATACCTTCATCATAGCATTATCCTGTTACTTAAGCTTTCCAGGCTAGATATATTGTTATATGTAGACGTTTAATCCAACTAGGTAACGACAAAGATGACAAACTCTCAGCTAACAGCATGCCAAAGTGATATGGGAGCCCTACTTTCAGATAAGACAAGCTGGATAGGTTTTTTTAACACAGTTCCATAATGTTACTCTTGTTTGCAGATATCTCTTGTATGCCCTAGCACTCCCTCCCTGTGGAACCCAGTGGGTGCTAATTGAGGTGACAGGGGAAAGCTCTGCTGCTGGCGCTGAGCCAGATTGGAGTGATTTCATAGCCAGACCGCTGTGTTTCATCCTGGTAAATGTAGCAGAAGAGTTAAGGATGGGGATAATAATCTTTTAAGTGACTGCCCACGTCGACTGCATTGCCTATGAATTGAAGTAATATTTTTCTGCTCTGTTTGTTTGTATCCTTGAACTGACTTTATGGCTGCCATGACTAGCAACTGGAAAGTAGTTTATGGCAGACTGTTGGCTGGCATGCCAATACACACAGTTCTCTACAGACGGTACAGTCAAAGACTTCCGTTAAGTTACAATGATGTTATGGTTGAGCCCCTGAAAATACATCCATCACTTTACACAACAAACAGCCAATTGTGTATACTGTGTATATATTATTCGGTCTACAGCTTGGTATTATCTAGCGCTTACTTTAGAAATGTTAATACTGTATATCAATACAGTAAAAATACATTTACAAACAACAGCAGTCATTTCCTCCCAGATCCCTTAGTGCAGCGGCTGCACCCTTGATGCTATGATCAACTTCATGTCTAGCACTGTTAATGGACATTGCGACTGACAGCTATGCATTCGAAGGGGCGAGTTCAAATCCCAGTGTGCCGTGGTAGTTCATAGGCATAGCCTAGTGCAGCCCATCCTGCTTCAGAGATGGGAATATACACTGGCCTCTGTTCGAAGGCCAGAGCCACAGGGAGCAGACCACTGTATGCTCATGTCAGCTATTGATTCCCCAGACCCTGGAACAGAAGGCATATTCTCCTCTCATCCCCTCCCCCCTCTGCTCTCCCTCCGTCCATCCCTCTCATCAGAACTGAGCCTCAGATCCCTCCATCTTGGCTGTCAGGCCCTGGACAGTTAGTCTTGGGGTCAGGAAACAGATGCAAGTCACATCATCTGCTTAGTGCCCGGAATACAATACTCTTCAACATCAAATAGAGTCCACTTATTGCCAGGCCAGAAACTAAGGCTTTACTCATTATTATGCTGTAACCTGAATTTCACTGCTGGCCCAAATAAGACGAGTCAGTACTTTTGCAATTCTCTACCTATCGTATTAAACTAAAGACAAAAGGATTTCATCAGTTGTACATTATTGGGATGTTGCGATTGCATTAGCCCACGCTATCCCTATAGTGGAGGCTAATATAACCACATGTGAAACACTGCAAGTCTATATTAAAATGAAAGTGTTATTAAGGACCAAAGGACCCCCCCCCCTTTGCCTCCCTGCTGAGGGCTCTATTATGTGTACTCCTCTGTCTGCTGTAAAGACTGTAATATTCACTATCATACTCATTGTCAGGCATCTACCTGATGTGATGGCCTGCCTCTATGTGTTCTCATCCCAGATTCCCCCTGAATGTTATTATACTGTCCACTGCATTTTCCTCATATTACTTTTAGCATTATGGAGTGTCTGAGACGTTTCGGAGACTTCTAGATGTTCAGAGACATCTGAGTTGTCTTTCCATGAGTGATGTAACACAGGGGGAACGTCCTCATATGTCGTGGAGTTCAGATTAACGATAGAGTCATTTGATTTGTGTGTGTGTGTGTGTGTGTGTTTCTCTTCCATAGGCAGGGGCCACGTCCATGTGGGCGTCATGCTGCGGCCTGCTGAACGAGGTGATGGGCACGGGCACCGTGCGGGCACAGCAGCCAGGCTTCGGGGCAGGAGCCGGGCCCTTCCGCTTCGCCCCCAGCGCTGGATACTCCACATACCCCCCCACCAGCTCAGGGAGTGCTGGGCAGCTGTGTAAGGCCTGTGGACTGGCCTTCTCTGTCTTCAGACGCAAGGTACAACAACTGGGGAGATGTAGAGGACTTGTCCTCTCAGTATACCACAATACTGAGGATGAGGTGTGCTGGGATGTTGACTGAGGTAGCATTATTCTGAGCAACCCAGAAAGGATTGGGCAGGCGTTAAACCGGAGGTATTAGAATTCTGTTAGTTCACTAGACAGGCCCGTCCAGGGTGCAAGCCAACAACTGTGAAAGCCTGTTGGTCCAGCAGCTACTGTAATTGCTAAATGGTGCAGTGGGACGCTGGGAGCCTGTGCTGTTGCAACACATGCCAGGAAGCTGATAAAAGACATCCCTATCGGTCACCCAACACCTGTTGCCCTTCCCAGAGTAGGTCCAATCTCTGGATGCACACACTAGACAGATACAAAGACACAAGCATGGGCCTCAGCGTGATATTTGTGTCATGAAAGTAGCGGTGCTTAGAGGATTAATACAGGGCGATTGAAGAATGGGACCTGTCAGTGCCAGATTGTCCTCTTTCTGGACCACAGCACATTTGCACACCAATGATATGGAAATGATTCCTGCCATGTCCCATCTTCTGGCTGCCTATTAAGACTGTCACTGCGTTCCTCTGTCCCTGTAACGAGGGGCAAGCTGTTGATGTCAGAAACCACTGGGCGATACGCCATAATCTATCGAGTTTATCTTTTCTTATTTCATTTAAACTTTCTCCCTTTGAGTTTGTGTGACATTTGAGTTTCACTTTTGGGAAGTTTTGTTTTGAGGGAAAGGGTTGTCTTGCAGATTCGATAGATCCTCCTTATATCCAATGGACAGAATCGGGAGAACCGAGTCAATTAACTCCGTGGCAAATGTAAATAGCAACATAACTAGAAACTGGCAAACCTTCCGTATTAACCTGGGGCGGATGAATGGAGAGGGGTCGTCCAACACGAGGGATGAACACACACTGTAACGTAATCAATCTCTCTTTCCCCCCCTCTCTATCCATCAATCGGTTTCCTGAAGCACATCTGCTCCGACTGTAAGAAGAGTTTCTGCGCGCTATGCTCGGTGCTCCAGGAGAACCTGCGCTGCTGCGCCACCTGTCACCTCCTGCGCGGCACCGCCTTCCAGCGGCCGCAGCTCATGCAGCTGCGCGTCAAGGACCTGCGCCAGTACCTGCTGCTGCGGAACATCCCCACAGACACCTGCAGAGAGAAGGAGGACCTGGTGGACCTGGTGCTCTGCCACCAGGGGGCGGCCGACACGCCCAGAGCCATGGACGAGGAGGGGGAGGAGGAGGAGGAGGGGGAGGCGGAGGAGGAGGAGGAGGAGGAGGAGGAGGAGGAAGCGGCTGACACGGACAGCGTGCACTCGCTGGCCCACACGCTGCACGCCTCGCCCCCCTCGGCAACACGCTCCACCTCAGAACAGTCGCTGATCTCTGCCTCTCAGGGAGACGCGCTCAGCCGCAGTGACAGCTCAGGGACCAACAACCAGGTGGCCCTTTTATACACTCACAAACACTCACGCACACAAACACGCACACGCACACACACACACACACACACACACACACACACACACACACACTTCCCTTGGTGTCTCGCTGCCTAACATCTGCCGCCACCTCCTTTTCATATCTCTTCCTCCTTTGATATCTGTCCTCCTTAAATCCAAGCTAATTAGTTTCAAAGGCACAATCATCATTATGTGCTTTGTTGTTGTATCTAGCAAGCCACTAGTTCAACAGCATGCTTCTGTTTCTCAAAATGACAGCTTGGATGAGCCAAATGGAAGGCTAAACTAACAACACAAAAGCTTGCAATAAATCCTCTAACATGACCACAATTTTCAATATGAGTCATAAATACAGTGATCATGAATTGTCTTAAAACATTTTATGCTGACTTTACGAAAGTCATTATTGGCTGTCCAAGCATTTGCACCCTCGTTGGTTGTGATGTCTTTTAGTTAAGATGGCTGAGTTTCAAGTCTGGGGCATTGTCGTCAATGAAGGAAGACGTTGCAGCCTGGTTTTCCCCTCGTATGGCATGGAAAAAGCCTGGCTCTCAGGGTGCCCACGTGACAGCCGGAGACAGCTGTGTTCTCTGTTTGTACGCAGCCCCTGGAGCATCCAGTGACGGGCCTTAAGCCCTTTGCCTTTTTTGGGCTGGTTACGCCGAGTCAGTTATGTAATTCACATACAGGTTCATTTCATATTGTAACTGCCCCCAGCGTGGCACGACTTTCACTGGAAACAACAGCAACACTGCTCCCCTCTTGCCCCTGAGAGGACACGTCAAGGTGCCCCCGTTGCTGGCTCAAAAATCAGCCGAGTTGATGCCGGTACAGTTTATGGCACATGAGAGGCAGTGCGGTGCGTTTCTAAGGTTTAGTGACGTCTAAGCCTGACGTCGAGGCAGAGGGTGGGGGGAGTGGCCACAGCACCGCTGGGCAGACAGATGCATTATTAACACAGATGCAATCTGGGAGTTTTGGTGCGCTGGAATGTGACGGGAAAGGAGGATACAGTTTTGAGGCA
This sequence comes from Aplochiton taeniatus, assembly GCA_017639675.1. Lineage (NCBI taxonomy): Eukaryota > Metazoa > Chordata > Actinopteri > Galaxiiformes > Galaxiidae > Aplochiton > Aplochiton taeniatus. The sequence continues at coordinate 25,420,866 of CM030172.1, read as the reverse complement.
GGCTTGTTTTTGTGTCAAGAGAGCTGCAGCCTCTCCTTCTGTAGACACCCAGCCTACCTCATCCTTCAGTGTGATGTCACACGGGAAGAGCTCCCTCTGGCCATTAGCTAATTTCTCTCTCTCTCTCTCTCTTTCTCTCTCTTTCTCTTTCTCTTTCTCCGTGTTAATGCAGCAGCAGTATGCCACCAGCCAAAACACAGACGTTTCCCTGCATCCCTGAAATGCTGTTTATAGTCACAAACTCTTAACCCCAGCCATGAAACAGAATAAGGAACTACTTACTTTAGACTGGAATAGGCTCTGCGGCAGATTGAGTGTAAAATATAGTCCCTTAGCGGACTATTTTTTTCATTAGACATCTAAAGATTTTTATGTTTTATTTTTACATAGCAAGGGATTCTTTTTTAGCATTCTCCCAGATGGTTTGATATCAAATGTACACTAAGCTTTGTAAGCCTTTGGAATAACACCTCAGTTTGTTCTAGATTAGTGCAAAGACTGATCAAAGGACAATAGACTTAATTCTGTGTTCATGTAGCTTGACATGTTCGCATGGCTTAATGTTCACATGACTTGACCGATGTTTTTTCAACTGATTATCTATTCATCTTATTTCCAAACATAGGATCATGGAGACACTTCAACTGTATCCCTTCTGAACCTTGAACACAGTGACAACATCATAGAGGTAGTATTACCCCGTTTGTTAACCTGCCTCCCTATGCGCTCAGCTTAATGTTTCATAACTCACATAAATTATGTAGAGCGTCCGGTGCTCTTTGAGGCAGCCCTCTGAGGTCTATCCGTCTCGTGTGTAGGTCAGCCCAGCCACGCAGAGGAGGATCCGGGCCTCACTGTCGGACCTGGACAATGAGGAGGCCATTGAGAACCTGTCAGTTCGCCAGCTCAAAGAGATTCTGGCCCGGAACTTTGTCAACTACTCCGGCTGCTGTGAGAAGTGGGAGCTGATTGAGCGCGTGCACCGTCTCTACAAGGAGAACGAGCTGAACAGGAAGTCCTGTAAGATGAAAAAAATTATAATAATAAAAAGCATTACCAAACACCGAACTATTTCTCTGTATTGGAGCCTTCATTATTCCGTTTTGAGATATGATGCTCATTCCCATTTCAGTACAAAGGCACTAAACATTCTTTTTTCTATCATGCAGTGGAAAATGTCAGCAACAGCATAACTGCAGGTAAGAACTGATTTTCATGACCATGTCTAATTCATTCTAGAGACATACACACGATTCAAAACAAAAAAATTATTAGTGTCACCGAGCAAATATGTTTTGTAGTGACTGTAGGTAGATTTTGTAACTATTATAGTGAAACTGAATTGCAAGTAAGGTGTTTATCTTCCCTGATAATACCAATAGAATACTAATAGTGTTTTATTATTGCCCCCCTTTTTAATGTTAGTGGTAGCATACCCTCCACCTATCTGCAATGGTGGAGTTGGAGGTAAGACACTCGTGCATTGTGTGAAAGCATTCGTCTTCAAAGACATGCTTTTGTTATCCGATCCATCGCTGTGTCTCCAAGCGTGAATCAAATGATCTCATCACATTCGTTACCCGGCGTCCTCATCGGCTGCTCACTGTGTGTATGGTCATGTTATTTTTTACAGACGTGCGTCTTCATCAGTCGTGATTAAGTTATAATCATGTGCATGCGTCTCAGACACACACCCGACTAACAGCCTGGTCTTGAGTATCCCCCTCACTTCATACTCAAAGTGCTGTGCACGAGGTGGTCCAGGCTCCGGCTGCTTCTTTGTACTGCAGTGCATCACACGCTGACACGGCGTGAGAGACAGGAGAACAACTGGGATGCAGAGAGTCATGTCTTTTTTTTTAACGCGCCTCTTTCCTCAGATGGCTCGAGAGCTCAGCTGGCAGCGGACGACAACCTGTGTCGTATCTGCATGGATGCTGTCATCGACTGCGTCCTGCTGGAGTGCGGTCACATGGTCACGTGCACCAAATGTGGCAAGCGAATGAGCGAGTGCCCCATCTGCCGGCAGTACGTGGTACGGGCCGTGCACGTCTTCAAGTCTTAACGGCAGACCTGCTGCTCTCCCGAGCCCTGGATCAGCAGTGACCGTGTCCTGATGCTGCAGCAGCTTCCTGCCACTTCTACTGTCCCCTAGGGGCATACTGATGGCCTACTATGTGTCCTACTACTACTAACTTACCCCCCCCCCTCCTCCTCCCCCCAAACACCCAATTCTCCTCTCAATGTACTGCCACTTGCTGTGAACTTTCATAAGGCTACATTGGGACCAACACCCTTTCTCTCTTTAAGTGTACACACATTGCCCTCCAATTGTATTTTTATTTTTATTACAGTGCTTTTTTCCTCAATTGGTAGCATTCTTTACAGACTCATAAACCATGGAGTGGAAAGAAGGGGAGTCATGTGAATACTTGAAGTGATGCGCTGTCTGGTGGAGAGAAAATGGGATTGACCCAAGGTGGAGATCACATCCCAGGGTTGTGGACGTTTACACATTCATGTGTTTTTAGTATGTGCAATATTATAAAAGAAAATAACAGTTTATGTGCGTGTGTGTTTGTAAATGACGAACTAACTGTGTTTTGATGTGTCTGAATGATGGAGTTTCACTTTTTAACACAATGGGAAGGGTAGGAAAGGTGCCAAACTTTATACCAGAGCCACGCTTATGGCCTCAACTCAACCCAGTGCATATTGCATGGGTTCCCGAAAAGTATGCATCTTTGCATAGCCATCCAGCAGGGTTCGGTTCTTACAAAAAAAAAACAATCCAGACCGTCCTGTTACTTCAAATCTGTGGAATGAAAAGCAGACATTAGTTGTCATAGGATATATGGCGGGCAGCTTCTTTAATAGATCCGATTAGTGGAATTATTGTGTCACTCCTCACCTGAAAACATGCTGTATTTTGAGCACCATTGGTGAAGCTCTATGATCTACGGCAGCCTGATGTTTTTGTTTAAATTCAAGTGTCACGGTTGAACTAAGTAAGAGCAACCACTCTTTCGGTATTTCGTGGGATTTCGTTTTGCTTGGACAAGCCTGTGTCTGCTTCAACCTGTCCATTGTGGTATGATAGAGCACAATGTGCACTGTGACTAGATGGACTGCCACAGTATTCTTGTCTTATTTGTCCGTTTTAGATTTGTTTTAAATTTAGTCAGAACTGCCCTGTGTCAGCGTTATTTAACTTGAGAAATACCACACCGTTCTTCTACCAACCCGGGTGTATTCTGTCTGCTTGTGTTGTCCATTTACAATGTTAAAACATTAGGAGTAGGTATCGGGTGCTATTACCTGTTTTCTGCACTGCTTAGTGTCCCATTTCCTTGGTTATGTTGATGCGTTTTTTGATATATTATACATACAGCATATTCCAAGAGAGGAACTGTAAACTGATGGCCATTCGGTTCATCGGTTTATTATAAAAATGCAACAGTTTACCTAAATGCTTATTTATAAAAGATGTACTTATGCCTGTGGTATGTTAACATAGATGAAAAGCTATCGTTGTAATTCAATTACATCTTATAGACAATATTGTTTACTGATAAGTATATTTTTCCATTTTACTTTGAAAACTCTTAATATTTTCTGTTGGTTTAACAGCTGTAAAATGCAATTTTTCAGAATGTACTCTAAATGCTCTTAATTTCCTCAAATAACTGTCTTTATAAACAAATCAAAACAGAGAGCCCCATGGTAATGTGACATCTCACAATTAAAGTTCCTTTATAATTTTTGGTGGGAGCATTTTTGTCTTAGTTTGTTATACATCCAAAACGTCTGGTGAGAAAATACAACACATGGTAGCAGGCACTGTCACTGTACACGTGTTTTTTTATTGTGATGCTATTGCTCAATGATGTCACTTGTAGGCAGCTACAGTATTTAAAACTATGACAACATAGGCATGTGGCATCTGGGATCGTTGTATTTTAGAATGTTGAACGTTTTTATTTTGGTTAATAAAAAGAAGATGACGTACTAGATTTAATAAAATACAGCATATCAAAAACTAATATGAAGAAATCCTACTCTTCCTTGTACATTTATGCGTCATGACTGCAATTGAAAAAAAAGAAAGTCTCCAGGTCCAATGATAACCAATCAATTTAAATGTATGTCGTTTAAAACATATTTATTTTGGAGTGTAAAAACATTCAGAAATATTCCAATATAGGAATAAAGAACACATTTTGTTTACATATTGCACACAATGCCTAAAACTTCACCTAAAATGATACGGACAGCAATGGCAACAAAGAACCAACTTTAAGCTGAGAAATTAGAATTAAGTTTGAATATCTCAAAGATAAAATGAATACTTAGTTACTTGTCACATAACTGAATACTAAAATATTCCAACTGTATTCAGTACACATGGGGTTTTTACATTTTCATACAAAACATATTTTTATCAAAATGTTCATATATTATACCTCTTTCATTGAGTCGCATGTGTCTATTTCAGTAAAGAACACTTTAATTGCAAATATAGTAACCATGTATGGTCAGTAAGTTGTGAAAGTTAACTACATTCTGCATGTTATGAACTACTGTATACATTATGAAGCCAGGACTTTCCCTCTGCTGCATGCACAGCAGGAAGAATCAATTACCTCACAAGTGGGAGGGCATACTACAATTTGGAGACTAAGAATCTCAGCATGTTATATTGATACTACCTACGAACTAACTAGCATACATATATCATGGACCATATGCCATGATCAACCTGGTACTCTGCTATATTTTCTCATGTCAAACAGTGCAATTAGGCTTTTCACTATTAAGAATGTGAAGTGGACACACAGTAAGAACATAGTCCTCTAGAAAGCAGAACGTACCATAGTTTATATACAAACAGAACTGTGCCACACAAATTATACTATATAAAACATTTTACAAAGAAAACACAAGCTACTATCCTACAGTATGAGCTAGAAGAACACCTTCATTATAAAACGCTGAACAGAGACATAAGGTGAATCGTTTGGTTACAAATGGTACTGTACATCAGTGCATACAATACGGCACATAGAGATGTGAAACACTTTCTGATACAAAAATAGTCCTATGTAACGCCTTACCTTTGCATTGAAACACAGGAAAGGTAGGCTTTGAATAACAGAACATGACCTTTCTATACAAACAATGTTCATTCCAAGAAATAAATAATGCAAAACGGTGCGACAATAAAAAAAAAAAAATACAACAGTACAGAAACATGCTTTGCAAGTAAAGCTGGGTTTCCTGCCAGCCTTATTGGTTAAAAATTCCGTTTTGGAAATTAAATAAACAAAAATATTCTGGCATTAGCAGCACAAGTTCCCTTATGACTTATCACAGCAACACGCATCTCTGCAGCCTTCCAATGTGGGTTGGGTTGTGAACACTTCTTTCCACCAAAACAAACCCAAAATGCCTCTCAGCCAGTGCATAATGGTTGACTCCTCATTGTCAACTGTAAACTAGCAGATTTTTTGCAGTAGTTTCTCTTCGACCAGACCAAACTGGACGCTGACGGACATCTCGGCAATGAACTGTTCGCAGCCCTCCTTGGTCACCTGCTTGCAATAACGCAGGTCAATATGACAGATGCTCCCACAGCGCTTGAAGTAGGTCAGTGACTGGTCCGTGACTCTGTTGCACACTTGAGGGACAAGAGAAATGAGAGGTAGTGGTTAGAAAATAAAAGAGACATTAGAAACAACAGTATGAGCTCACAGGACTGCAAGTGAGGAATGGAAGACCTCCTACAAAAACCGACCATCTTTTCAAAGGTAACATTTAGGTACAGAACACTCATTTATCCAGAAAGGGAGATGTTGGGCTCATTGTGATGTCTGACAATAGAAAGTCAGCAGCATTTCAAAATATGAATAAACCACGCACAAGAACAAGAGCATGACATAGCCTGTGTAATCAACTTGGTGTCAGAAAGAAAAAAAGAAGTATCAAAACAAATACGATAAAAAAAATTATAAATTATAAGTGTTATCTTAAATTGAAATAGATATAAATCCGTCCCAGACCAAATTGTACATACATACATAAAGATAATCCATTAGTATACAAAATATGCCACAACCTATGGATAAATCTTCAGCACAAAGCTAATGTTACAAGTCACAGGTAAAAGTGGACGTTGCTCTATGAGCATTCAGGGCTCCTGCTTGTTTGTGGCTACAGTACCCGAGCAGCGCTCTCTTGGTGACTCAATGCAAATTACATTTTTGACATAATCCTGTTAATTCAACAGTGTTACACAAGTAGGCAAAATGCGTCTTTATTTAATATCAAGAGGGGCTGTTATAATCAGAGGCTTTTGTTCTCTGGGACGATCGGGTCAACAGCACTCATCATAGTTGTACACATCAACCAGGTGCCAAGTCTTTCCATAAAAGGCCCTAGGTTTCCTACCTGACAGGTTGATGTCGGTGAGGGAGTCTCGCGTGGTGGTGCCAGCGGCCGTCAGGGTGTTGACCGACTGGTCGGTGAC
>CM030172.1:25255165-25375473 GCA_017639675.1 Aplochiton taeniatus | reverse complement strand
ACACTACAGATCCTACTTAGGTCTTCTTTTTTTTTTTTTGACATAGGAGACATTAACATGACAAGATCCATATGCCCTAGTATGAATTATAGAATTATGCTTTCAATTAAGATTCTGTTGGATTACATGTTATTATTAACTGTAAGTTACCAACCGTGTCATTAAATAAATGTCCCTTTTTGTAGCTTTTTGTGCAGCTTAAAGATACTATTGTATTTTGAATAGGATCAACAGTGCGTAGCTTTTCCTTCGTCTAGAACATTCCTCACACTAGAATCACTGCAATGAAAAAACTCAAAATCCATTACCTTAAAAACACAACATTTCCATTTGCAGTTTTGGAATGTAGTTTAGTCTGACTTTGCTATCTTGGTATTCACGAAGTTAAAGGATATGACTGTAATCCTGTCTTCAGGAAAAGAGAAGATTGTTTGCATATTGCTCTCAGATGGTGTCTGAAGATGTACAGAATATTCGTTGGTCTATAGATCAAAAGGAAGAAATAGCCTTTTGTAAATTGATTTCTTCCTTTTTAGGAGATGAATCCCAACCCCTCCTTTATGCAATTGTTAGAGGATCCGAAGATGGGACTGAAAACGTTCCTCCTGCTTCTGCATTTAGGCCTGATCTATGCATTCCATCCAAATGCTAAGGTAAATATTTTCGTTGGAGCATTTACTCTATCCTATTCATGTGCGTCCTCATTTGAGACTTTTTGATCAAAACACTTTTAAAAGCTCACTGGAATTCCTGAAATGAGGATATGCCCTTGAAAGAAGGTCATGAAATGTTACCTTAACATTTAATGATAGAAAGACAGTTTATTTTACTTTCAGATACAATTGTTTGAGTCGACATTCGAAAGAGGAATACTTACTGACCTCATGGAGTAAACATTCCTGTTGTGTAACTATGACTTAGCATGTGCAGCAGTAGTAAGCCAGTTGTATTATTTTATGTATTAAAGTTTAGTTTAAGGGGGCTATCTTAATTTCTGGCCAGTTTGTGACGTTTTCCTTTTCAGTAACCTGCCATTAGCTCTTTCTGGCCTGCTATGTCTGACATCTGAGGAGCAATGAGACCACTAATGGATTTTGTTTTATCAGAATAACTATGATTTAGAAGAAAATGTTTACTGTACCATAGCCACGTCATGATCAAATAGATACCCTTATACATATGCAATTGATATTTTAATAACAGTAATTACATGTCCCACACATCTTAAAGTTAATAAAATGTAACTTACTTATTGCTAATCATTGCTCTCAAAATGGCCTTGAAGGTTATGTCAACCACTATAATACACATTTTCATAAGTCTGTGCTTTACTTTGATCAATTATCTAGCTGTTTATTTACAACATTTGTTTTTTCTTTTTTTATACTTCAGAAACATAAATACTATTTTATGGGTGTTGCATGACCTAGTTAAGACAAAGATGGATTCCAAGCTGAGGAAAAAATGTTCAAAATTTCAAAGGGATTACATCCAGTATTTTATCTTCCTTCTTCTCAATCCTTTCAATGAGGAATAAATGTAATTTATCATATAGTCCGTGAGAGATGAGGAAAACAAGTATAAGATCCCTTTTGGAACAAAGGAAACCCCATATTGGCCATTGAGTCCCATTTGAGGAAAATGGCTGCTGAGAGCGTTCTGCCCCCTCTCTCCCTGCTCTCTGTTGAAGGATTCCTCAGCTGAGCCTCTAATATCAGAAACCGAAATGGTGCTTCAATCTGATTGGCCGGCGGAACTGCTACTGTTAACCAGCCAATTGCCCAAGCACTGCAAAATATCAAGAAATGATTGAAATGCCTCGGTGTGTTAGCTGCACACAAAATGCTACTATGACAAATGTTAAGTAAAAGGCTAAGCTTCTATCTAAAATTATTTAGATTTCATACCTCCCATGAGAAATTAGAGGCTTTCTTAAATGACAGGACAATAGGCATGTAGGCTCTGCACATATCACATTTGAATTTCTTAAGTATAATTTGCCAATACAATAACAGTTTAGAACATAATATAACCTTATTTTAAATAATAGATCCTAGATGATTCTGTATAATGACCAGTTTAGTCATAAAGCCTCCTATATCCATCTTGTTTTTCTCATTTAGGTAAATACATCGGTAGATTCAATATGTAATTCACATTCAAGACTAGGATTTCAGAAAAATAGTAATTAAATGTTGAGATTTACTTGTTGATATAATCTGTACTTTTATACATCGTTGGTTGAAATTCCTATTATCAAGTAATTTGAGAGAACATAGTCGAAAGAAAAAACTTCGTATCGAATGTGCGAAGGAATACGAGAGGTTGGCAAGCTCTATAGTGGTGTATTGTGGGAGAGACAGAAACCCCAGACTAGAGGCACACAATATGTGTTGGCTCTCGCTAAAAGGAGGCAGTATTCTTTAAATCATGTAATGCAGTCTAGTCAACGAAGGAATATCGACTTCGTCTTTTGATTAATAAAAGAAACATTCGATTGGACAAACCATGTCCAAGCCCGGGGAAAGAAACAGACTGATCGAAGACCATGGTAGAAAGCAGAGTTCAAGTAAGCTTGCTCTTTTTTTCCTCCTCTTATGTCTGTTTCGGTAACTGGGATATGTTTTTCACTCAGTTTTATCATGGTATTACTTTACAATGGCTATAATATAATTTATTGTTACAATGTAGCGAGCGAATGTTTTCGGGACTACGTTGCCTTCATGTGCTAGATGCAGCTAAATGTAACCTATCTTTTTAGGTTTGTCGAACGGCATGGATAATAGCCATCCCGTTTGCAGTTCGGGGGAGAAACGAAGGGACCATTGGAGAAGTTACAAGTTGATTATTGACCCAGCGTTAAAGAAGGGATCGCATAAACTGTATCGCTATGATGGACAGACTTTTAACATGCCCGTAAGTGTGTAGTTAACATCCGCTTTTCATGCAAGAAATTCTCCGATTATAGCAAGTGTAGCCTGCCTGAACGGTAGGCTACATATTAGCCACACTATTGGTTATCCGGCTGGACGATTCACGCTTATTGTAGGCTATTGTGTGTGTCTGGAACAGTTCAACTTTGTGGCGATATTCGTTGCCGTGTGGATACATTTAATTAAGCATTTTCCTGTCTTGCAAGGTATGATACCCAATTAAAGAAATGTGTTGTCCACAGGACCCTGGAATGCCACCAGTGGATAGTGTCCGAGACCCGAGAATCGGTCGTCACTGGACAAAATACAAGGAGACCGATCTCCCAGTTCCTAAGTTTAAGGTAGGCTGGAGACCTTTTGTCATGTTGTCATTTTGAATGAAGTTTCGTCAAGTTGTTGGGACTGTCAGTTGGACACACCCCCTGTCTGAATTGTTGTGCTATATGTAGACTGTACGGTAAGTAAATAACGTTGGAAAATAAAAATATTCAATTGATTTAGCTTTATTTTAACGTTGTACCTTGTTCATTAGTTCGATGGGTTCGTTGTATACAGTTTAATACACGCCGAGACTTAATCCACTTTGTGCATGTTGTGACTTTAATTGTTCCACCCTCTTACCCACTTTTCCCTTTTTCAGATTGATGAATGTTACATCGGTCGAGTGCCTCCGAAGGAGGTAACTTTTGCAAGACTGAATGATAACATTCGAGAGGGTTTTTTGACCGACATGTGCAAGAAATTTGGAGACATCGAACAGGTTGAAATTCTATACAATCCGAAGAACAAAAAGCATCTTGGAATTGCTAAAGTTGTGTTTGGAACTGTGAAAGCTGCTAAGGATGCTGTCCAGACTCTTCACAACACGTCGGTTATGGGCAACATTATCCACGTGGAGCTTGACCCTAAAGGTAAGCCCGGTTAAGGTTAAGCATTATTTGAAAGACATTTACTGAGAACATTTAGATTTGTTCCTTTTACTTACGGAATTAGCAAGCAAGCTAGTCGTCTTCACGTTTGCCCATACAATCTTATTGTGTGTGCTGCTGACATTTTTGGAGGGGAATGATCACGTGTGCAAATGTATGTTTGTTGCCTGGTAACGAGCCAGTAAGAATCTCCTTCTACTAGCATTTGAAAAGAATCGTTAGTCTTTGTCACTCAAATTTATTTATTTAAAAAAGAAAATATGCTGGGAAATTTTGTTTTTACCAGTCATTTTAATTTCTCTTAGAAGTTATTTTATTTAGTTAACCTACAGCAATGACAAAAATGAAGTAACATTACTGTTATACATATAAAAGGCTATTTATTTGGCCTCTTTTTTACATTTTCATGTTATGCCTGTCTTTTATTTTACGGAGAAAGTGTCTTTTTCCCATTTTCAGACCATGACCATGTTTAGTTTGTGATTGTATTCCTCTCCCTAAAATCAACTTTTCATTTTCTTTATTTACTACTTATTTATTTTACTTTTAGAACATTAGTCTTAATAATACAATAAGTAGGCTACTTAAGCAAAGTTGTCTTATCCTAGATATGTTTTCAAGTTTGGAAGCCAAACTAAAAGTTAAACTATTTTGCAGACTTGCATTGTAATTTATGGAGACGATAAACTTTGCCATAATGGCCAGTTATATTTCCTGGTGAGCTAACACCTTTTATTTTTTATTTTTTTTTAACTACGAATAGGAAGGGCGTTTTGTGTTGTGGAATTATAGTAGGCTATGTGTAATGAAAAACACTTTTATAAGAGACGTGTACAATTACGGTTAGAAAATATTATACACTCTAAAAGCATTACGATGTACAATGTACAATGTTAATGCATATTTCTTTCACTATTCTAACCTACTAAAACTAATTTGGTTTATTTCTGATCAGGTGAAAATCGCCTTAGGTACTTCCAGCTCCTTATGAATGGCAGCTACACCCCTAAGACACTTCCTGTGGGTGCTGAAGAGCCAAGGGAAGTTTCGCCACGTAGCTTGGCTGAAGCCCTTCTGGTAAGATTTCCAATGTACATGCAATTCCTCCCTTAACCTTTGCATTATTCTTTGCTTGGTGCTTGAAAATTATGTTTTGGGGCATTTTTAAAAGCACCCCCGAAAAATATGCTCACTCTTTCATGTATTAATTGTTGTTGCCTAGTCTTATCAATGACTCTCAATGAACCCATGTTGGTCAAGCTAAGCTGACACCTTCATCTCTAATCTATTTTATCAGTGCAGCAGGTGGTAAAAGGGGCCAAGAAAGGAATGTTGTCCAGCCCCTTGACTGTTACAGAAATGGTCAAAGCTATTGAGACATGCACTTTAAGCCATAGCTTTGTAACATGAGACCCAATATTGATGCATTTCTTTATCCACAGTGTTAAGCTTTGTTTGATAGTCTTTAAAACTCTTTGACTCTTGGTTAACAGTTTCAGTAACGTTTTCCAATACTAAAGATCCTTCTAAATAAATGTCTAGATTGCTGAGTCTTTGTTAACGAAGGAAATGTTTTATGTTATACCCACTCGGAAATATCAGTGGTCACTTCTTTAACCAGTCAGTGTCTGTGTGTCCTCAGGCCTGTCAGCCCACCCGCAGACTGTCTGAGAGCAGCTCCTCGGCAGCGGGGGGTCCAGCAACCCCCAACAGCACCACCACGCCTCTGTCCTTGGACACGGCCTATTCCAGCCTAAGGCAGGACACCCCCCAGTCCCAGGGCACACCCCACACACCTCGTCAGGCAGGGACTCCCTTCTCTCAAGACTCCAACTACTCAAGCAGGCAGACCACCCCTGCTTACCAGTCCAGTCGGGCCGAGGGCTCTGGAAGCTACAAGTCTCGCCGTCACGAGAGCAAGTTCCAGGATGCCTACAACCGTCGACCAGAGAGACGCTACGTGCATGGTTCTGGCTCTGGCTCTGGTGGGGGGTCGTCTTACCGCAGCACCCCCTCTGAACCAGCCCCCTTAAAACAAAACCAACCACCTGAACCCTCAGCCCCTGCTTTCTCCCACACACCCCCTCCGCCCACGGCGGCCAGCTTTAATTCGGCCTTCCCCCCTTACCCGGCCCCCATGCCCCCTGCCTTTGCCCCACCAGAGCCCCCTTTCCAACCCGTCCAGCGAGAAGCAGACTACCGACAACCCCCACAACCTCCTCCAACTGACTTTGTGCCAGTGAAGGAGAAGCCAGAAACTCCACCTATCCCAGAGCCCCCACCAGAGCCTGAGCCCCGACCAAGCACCCCACCTCCCTGTACACCAGAGGACTGCCCGTCCCCTGGCACCCCCACCCTGGAGTCAGAGCGAAATAGCCTGGACTCCCGCATCGAGATGCTTCTGAAGGAGAAAATGACTAAGCTGCCGTTCCTTGCTGAGCGGGATTCGGATCCTGACGTACGAATGGAGGGCAGCCCGATCTCTTCCTCGTCCTCCCAGCTCTCTCCCGTCCCTCCCTACACGGGCAGCTCCCACGGTGGCCAGCACAATTATCGTCCGTCTAGCACAGGTCTCGAAGACATCAGTCCAACGCCCTTGCCAGAATCCGATGATGAGGAGTACATCCCTGGAACAGCCTCCCTAGTAAAGAAGGTTTGCTCTCCAGTCCAGGGGAAGGGGAACGCCAATGACCTTAAAGAAAGTCGCATTGGAAACCACACACCCACTGATACAGTAAGTTTCAAGATACAATTCAGTTTTCTCTTAACAAGCATGTTGTCTTTATAGGCTTTGTTATGAGAAAAAGCGCTACCTTTTTTCTACCTAGTGATAATGGAAAACTTATCACACTACAAAGTTTGTAAAGAAAACAGCAGCCATCGTCTCACAGTCTTACTTACTTGTTGTCTGTTTTACATTTGTAGTAACTAAGGTATGCTAAGGTTGCTATGTTTATGCCATTGTATGGTAGTTAGGTTATTGGCTGACAGCTGTGGCCCTGCAACAGTTGCTCAGGAAGCAGGGGAAGTAAGCTTTTTTTCTTTAGTGAGCGATGGGGGCGATAGCGATAGCTTTCTCTTTTCTTTCATTCTGTTTCCTGGTTTGCTTATTGTGGAAGCAGTTGGTTATGTTATCACAGCAAATTGAAGAAAGCAGCTGACAAATGACTGGATTATTCATATTTTAAATGCAATGTAGTAATCAGCACTCCATTTTAACAGTCCTGTAAGCATTAAATAATATTTTCAAACGTTTTTTTTTGCGTGTGTGTTGGGAATAAAAAATGCATTGATATCCTACGCTAGTTTTGTCCCTGAAGAACTATAAACAGCTCCTCTGTTCAGGAAAAACTTACTTTCTCTTCCTCTTTCTATCCCTCTCAAGACATACTGAGAAGATAACAAGCAGGCTTGGCCCTTAGCCCCTATTCAGTGCTTCACTTCCTGGTTTTCTTGAACACAGCAGACAGGATTGGCCACCTAGTTTCATGGCTCTTATTTCATGTCATCATATGCAAATTTTGCTGTGTCATTTTGCGTTTACGGCCACTTCCCTTGTGCAGTTTATGTGGTTCCCATGTGGCCCTTTATGATAGTATTAAAAAAAACAGTCCAATAATTTTTATACTGTCCCTTTCCATTGGTATTCAACATCAACTTTCTAGACCCTATTGATATAATAGGAAATGAATGAAATACTAACCTTGACATAGAATGCTTGAATATCATTTGGCAGTACTGTATGTTCTGGTATATTTCTTATCCTTCAAAATATGAATTGGTGTTATAGGAAGCAAGTGTGTTGGTTTTTGGACAAATTATTAATTTAAACACTTTTTCATTTCTTGAAGGGTCATCACTCCTCTGGTGAAGATATGGAGATCTCAGAGGATGAGATGCCAGGCACACCAATTACTAGCGGCGACTGTGACAAGGGCATTGTCATGAATTCTGCCTTGTCCCCCATGCACCCTCAGACCATTCAAATCCCTCCTCCTGGCTTTCCACCTCTGCCCCCTCAGGCTGGATTTACCCTCCTGCCACCCCACTCAGCCGTCGCAGGCCCTCACATGGGTGGGCTACCTGGGGTCCACCCCCATATGCTCCACTCACTGCACCCTTACCCTCCAGGCATGATGCCCATGATGCAAATGGACCTGATGAGCTGCCTGCCACAGTGGGGCAATGTTCACATGTCTTTCCAGATGCAGACCCAAATGCTGAGTCGCATGGCCCAGAGCCAGAGGCCTTACCCTTACCCCCACTACATGGGTGAAGGGGCAGCAGGCATGCCGTTTGCAGGACCCTACCCTCCACTGCCCATTAGTACTACCCCAGGTAGCGTTGCCCCAGGGACAGGGCAACCTTGGGCCCAGCCCACTATGCCAAAGTTCAACCCTGCGGTTCCTCCTCCTGGCTATGAAGCTAAGAAGGAGGATCCCCATAAGGCCACTGTGGATGGGGTGCTTCTGGTCATTGTCAAGGAGCTGAAAGCCATCATGAAGAGAGATTTGAATCGCAAGATGGTGGAGGTGGTGGCCTTTAGAGCCTTTGATGAATGGTGGGATAAAAAAGAGCATTCAGCTAAGGTTTGTGATCTATCCACTTTTCTTCTCATGGAATTGTTTCATGTTATTTTATTGTCACAGTAGTATGAGGGCACTGTTGCTTGGATACAGAGAATGTTTTGGCTAGCAAGCTACATTTGAATTAAATTTTAAGATCAAAATGGCGTTGACTTGTTAGCTAGCTGTATTATGAATAGTTCATGGATTTTACCAAAATATTTCTGAAATGTTTTACTGTTTACACTATGGAAGATGGCTGTGAAAGTGTTAAAGGACTGTGTTTAATGGTCAGTTTATTATTATGTCTAGAATGCAATTACTTAGCTTGTAAGTTGCCTGTTCACAGTCTTGCGTGGCTTTACAGGCCAAATAGCCTACAATTTATGATTATGTTTTTATTTTTCCAGACCTCTTTGACCCCAGTTAAAGCTGGGGATGGGAAGGAAGAGGAGAGACCTAAACCTAAAGACACCATGGGCTCCAGCTTGCTGGAGAATTGGAACAAGGGCGAGGGCCTGGGCTACGAGGGAATGGGCTTAGGCATTGGCCTGCGAGGGGCCATCCGTCTGCCCTCCTTTAAGGTACATTTTAGCTGTACCTAAATGTCAACAATGCAAAAGCAAAAATATCTTGCTAGCATTCATGCCTAACATGGGAACATGCAGACAGACTGTCCAAAATACTAGCTCTAGCAAGTTCAATTATTCTTTTTGGGAACAGAAGAATATTTAAGAAGTTTGTTTAAACTGTACAAAGAACAACCATGTTAAGTTCTTGAATTGCATAGTTTGTTTTTGTAAATGCTCTTTGTAATGGATTGCAGCAAGCCTGACTGAACATCCTCCTAGCATAACTTCAACAGCTTACTATTATCATAGAGGGCTCTAAAACCCTACCGACGGATTGGAACGGCCAAATTATTCCGATATACTCATAAAACATCTAAATGTCTGCTAATTTGCATTACTCAATCACACAAATAATTCACAATAAGCCTTACAAGTTAGTATTCCAATGTTGGGAGACAACAAGGTGTTACCGTTTAAGTAACCTTTGCTATTTCGTAGCTGATACAGTAATGTACAAATATTCTAGGGGCTACTTTTACCGTTGACAGGGTTTGTTCAATATTAACTTCAAAACAATAGTGGTGTCGCTGTTTACATGAGTCACCTCACAAGTAGACCACTTTTAGTAGATGGTGCCACAATATTCTGCTTGTTTTCAGGTGAAAAGAAAAGACCCTCCAGAGGTCATTACTGCAGGAGACACCAAGCGGGCTCGACCCTCCACTCCTGTAGACGACGAGCTAGAGGATGAAGGTGAGGTCGCGAAGCAGCGGCTCCGATCTCGTTTACATGAATTCATGTGGCGTCTTACTTCGCACGATGTCCACCAGTTATTGTTGATTACCTGACCTTTTGGTGTTTCGGTCATTTCAAGTGTCGCTTGTGATTGCAGAGCGGGATCGAGACGCGGCCGATCTTCCAGCAGATGACTCCAAGATGGACAGCGACGGCTCGGCGGCGAGACGACGTCACTCACGGCCGCTGGAGCTCGACAGCGAAGGAGAGGAGGAGGTGGAGACTTCAGGCAAGGAGGAGTCTCTGTCGGACAGGGAAGAACCTGATGAGATGGAGGTCGCTGACAGGCTGTCGTCAGACAAGGTATGGTTGCTTTTCACCAAAAGATCAAAGGTCCAGCCCACAGGAGCTTCGAGAGATGCGTGTAACAGATGCAATTGTCTCTTTCAGGAGAGTGATGGGGAGGGAGACGAGGCTGACTCGTCTGGTGAGAGCAATTCGTCGGATTCTTCGGACGACGAAGCTGCCAGCTCAGCGTCCTCCAAGGACGACTCTTCTTCAGAGAGTGGAGACTCCTCCGATTATGACACCAGTTCAGAAGAGGAGGAGGTAGAAGAGGAGGAGGAGACGCTAGAAGTGGATTTGGAGGATGAGGTTCAGGCTCGTACCACCTCATCTTCCTCCTCCTCGTCCTCTTCTTCGTCCTCCGACGAGGAGACCGAGGTCAAGCCTCCCAGCACCCCCACGGGGCCTTCCCCAGAGGACCAACCTTTGGAAGAGGACCTAATCCCCGAGGCCAAACATAGAGGCCTCAGACCTGGGGAGAAGACAGTGGGCCCTGCGGTGACCAGCCTAGAGGACAAGCGTCCACCATCGCCCAAAGGACTGCCAGGTTTGATGCCAAAATTATTTAAATATTTGTCTATGTCCAAAGGTATGGGATGACTATATATCTTATGTGAATTTGATAGATAACGCCTTGGTTGCCTTTTAGATGATGAGCCCGAAATCGAGCTGGAGGGCAGCATTCCCGTTCCCAAATCCGAGTCCCAAGAGGATGTTGGCCTCCGACCTCCCACCCCCACTGGATCCCTGGCTGACAGTGACCAGGAAACCCGGACCAGGAGCCAGACAGAGGAGGAGGAACTGCCCTGCACCCCTGGCCGAGATGCGCGGGGTACGCCTGTCCCCAAATCCCTCCCGGTACCCTCCATGCACCTCCCTCTTCCCCCACACCCAGGCGTAGAAGGCCAATCCCTTTTCCTGCCTCCCCCTGGCCCCCTACCAGACCACAACCAACGGCCCCGGCTGCCCACGGACGAGGATCTCCCCCGAACCCCTGGCAGGGAACTGATGGATCGGTCACGGGGTATGGGTAAGTCCCAGAGCACCGACACCTTGCCTGTGACGCCTGGCAGCGAGGCTCCTCTAACAGGCAACAGCCTGGCCCTCAGCTCCCCGCACATCCCCAGCAGCCCCTTCTCCTACCCAGTCCAGTCCCCCGTCCTGAGTGCAGGCATCCCCCGCACCCCAGGCAGAGACATGACCTTCACCCCCGTCTTCCCTGATCCAACAGCCCTGGCTGCCGCCGGCCTGCCCATCCACAGGAAGGCCTCGTCCGATAGCCTGAACGACAGGCCGGTCTTCAAGGAGCCCACCCTCAGCGCCTTGCCCAAGCTGGGAGAGGCAGCCCTGGCCAGTCTGCCCCCTGTGACCGGGATAGACGTCCCCGTGCCGCCCAGCGTCGCAGTGCCCAAAAGGAAGCCGGGTCGGCCAAAGAGCAAAAAGAACGCCCTGGCACTCCCTCCTGCTGAGGCCGTGGCGCTGCCCGCCTGCCCTGCCGCCGTGCCCAATCACTCTGACCTGGCCTCCACCATGCTGCCTGACCTCCCGGGCCACGATAGCCTGGACGCCTCCTCCAGGGCGCTAGACTTCCGGGAAGCAGAGGCCAAGCTTCAGACAGCCCTGCCGCCGGAGGAGGAGTACCTGCCCTATGATGAGCCGCCGCCGGTGGTCAAGCCCGCCCGGAGGGCACGGCGCGGCTGGGACGAGATCCTGCTCGGCAGTCTGTCGCCCGCCACTATGTCCCCGCGGCCCTGCTTCGCCCCGCGCTCCGAGTTTGAGGAGATGACCATCCTGTACGACATTTGGAACGAGGGCATCGACGAGGAGGACGTACGCCACCTGCAGGTCACCTACGACAAGATGCTCCAGCAGGACAACGGCAACGACTGGCTCAACGACACGCTGTGGGTCCACCACCCTCATATCCTTTTCTGCCGCCACACCACTGTGGTAACAGCCTGCTCACCTACAACTGCCGGGTTCATCTCCCTAGAATGTCCTATCTGGTGTCACACCGCCCTCTTCTGAACGTTAGTATGAAGTGCATGAGTTTGAAGCTTTTTTTTCTTTTTCTTTTTGTCTGCCCAGATCTGTTAAGATTTGATGCATAATCCTAGTTGTCTAACGTTCTGTAAGAGTTGTCCTTGACTCCCTTGTACCTACCAACATCCCTTGGGTGAAGCGCAAGAGAAGAGACGATGGCATGAGGGACCACATGACGGGGTGTGCACGCAGCGAGGGCTACTACAAGATCGACAAGAAGGACAAGATAAAATACCTACAGAGCAACCGACCATCAGACGAGACCCCACTAGATACCCAGGTCAGCCGTGTGTGTGTGTGTGTACATGCAAGACAGAGGGAGTCAAAGTCTGTGAATCAAAATGAATTCCTATCATTTGATCCCCGTCCCCCCGCTGATGCCCTTCTTTCTCCAGGGTATGAGTATACCTGCTCAGGTGCATGCCTCTACCAGAGCTGGCTCGGAGCGGAGGTCTGAACAGCGCCGCCTGCTGTCCTCGTTCAGCTGTGACAGCGATCTGCTCAAATTCAACCAACTGAAGGTAAACGGAATACAAATCAGTCCCTGGGCAATATCCCACTTCAGGTGTCTGCTCCTAACACAATCAATGGCCCGGTACAGAGGGGTTTGATACTTGACCCTTTTCCTCCATTGTTTTTCTTCATTCAGTTCCGTAAGAAGAAGATAAGATTCTGCAAGTCGGGCATCCACGACTGGGGTCTGTTTGCCTTAGAACCCATCGCTGCTGATGAGATGGTGATTGAGTATGTGGGTCAGAACATCAGACAGGTGAGAGCCACGGTCCACCAGTCAATACGGGCTGACGCCACCAACATTAGAAAGTATTTACTAAGACACAATACTATTTCTCACTCGCTTTGGCTGTACACACTTTGGATTGACACAGGGCTAATATTTCTGTCCAGGTGATCGCTGATATGCGCGAGAAGCGCTACGAGGAGGAGGGCATTGGGAGCAGTTACATGTTCCGCGTGGACCACGACACCATTATAGACGCCACCAAGTGTGGTAACTTTGCCCGCTTCATCAACCACAGCTGCAATGTAAGACTTGCCAGTCTCTTCTCAAAGGCCGTAGTGATGTCTTTTTTTTCAGTAACATAACTAATCATTTAAATCGGTTGTGGTTCAAATATATTTTAAAAAAGCTCTGGTATTCCTCATACTTATGCCTGATGTTGTTGTCGTATTTGTTCTGTTCGCAGCCTAACTGCTATGCTAAGGTGATCACGGTGGAGTCTCAGAAGAAGATAGTCATATACTCCCGGCAGCCCATTAACGTCAACGAAGAGATCACATACGACTACAAGTTCCCCATCGAAGATGAGAAAATTCCCTGCTTGTGTGGGGCAGAGAACTGCCGGGGAACGCTGAACTAACGGTGCCGTCCAGTTGAGGGAAAATCTAACAAACTAAGCATGTCCCCAAGCATTGCCACCCGCTCCATGGACGCACAGAAAAGACTCTGCCAAAAAAACGGAGAGAAGGAGGAAACGAAGAACCGGGGATTTTCGAACCCACAAGTCACCTGGATACAGTGCAGCTACCTGTGTGGGGAAAGTTCACATACACACATTTACGAAAGATTGTTTACGATTTGTGGTGCTCTTAAAATTGACATAAATGTAGGTTTTATACAATTCTGCCAGTGGCCCACAATTTACAAACTGCTGAACCAGTTGACTTCCTGGTTCAGACCCTTTTTTTCTTCCTGTCCCTTGTGGGGGTTCAGTATGGTTCCTACCAGGTTTGAGCTCCGTTGGTACAGTTCTGTCTACTCACCTTTTTATAAGCTTAATGGAGACCGTATGGGTGTCTAAGGTTCCCCCAACACACGTATACCTATAGCTGCTTATTCATACTGTCAACATGCACAACAAAACACTTCTCTTTGTGGGTAAAGTAAACAAGTATAGCTTATGTAGACAAATACACTATTTTCCTCTGGTGCGTTGAGGGGGTTTTGGTTTTCCCATTGGCATGCCATCACATGCTCTCCTTCCCTGGACCCAGATATCCCATTTTTTATAGTTAAATCTTCCACAAATGTGGACTGTGGTGATAGCACACCTGCTCTTACCAGCCAACATTATAGATTATGCTGCTGCCTGTTACTTTATGCAAAATCAAGGATAAGGGTTTGAGACATTTTCAGATAGTATTAATCAAATTCCAGTGTTTCCATTCTTGCTCAAAAATCCATGTGTGTCTGTGTACTTGTGTCTGAAAATGTGTTTGCCGGCCTGTTTGTGAGTTGAGCTGAGAAAGCTCTAACGTTCTAACCGTTTTTTCCATTGTAGGCCAAATTGAAGCTTTACGGGAGATTTTTCTTACAAACAATCGATACTACCCTTTCTGCACGAAAGTTACCACAGGCGCATTTTTATTTCCACACCAAAATATGTTTGTGGACTTTGGAGATTACTTGCAGGGTTTTTGTGAAGGCTATCTCGCACAAATCGATAACCACAATACTTCTCACAGAACTGTCTTTCAAATCCAACCCACAAAAAGTACAGTTTCAAGTCCTGAAAACAAGCAAAGCGCATTGTGAACGTGAGAAATATATTCTTGAATCAGTGTATTTCCAACCAATTAGCATGATCTGAAAATAGGAAAAGAAATCACAATTCATTATTGAAATTGGCAGAATCCATTTGGTAAAGGGCATAACTAATTCAGAGTGCAGTGTACATTTTTTCCATGAGAATGTTGTATACAATGAATGTGTGTGGTGTAGCCGTTTCCCTTCCCTTGTGATGTGTCTCAGGGGATGACTAGGTCATGTATGGTTGCTCCCCGGGATGGTGCTTTCTCCTCTGATCCACCAGTATTCAACCTAGCAAACCGAAGTGTTGCCCCATCATGCCGCACTGTGTTATCTCCATGCTTAAACCCTGACGTTTAAGGCTGTCATTTGCGTTTCCACATGAGCTACTATTATTCATTTTGACAATTTCATATGGTTGCCGTTTGTGAATGCACTGGAGGCTTGCACTTCTTTAAACCTTTTCCAGCCAATTAGTTTCCTTAAGACCAATTCATTCAGTGTGTCTCATTAAGTTAAATGGCTTCTGGAGAAGGGGTGTTTCTTTTTAAACCGTGATGTTTATATTGTACATTCTCATGTGTATAGAAGATGTATAGCTTTTTTTTATCTTTACTGGGTTAAATCAAAAAGCCTCATTCTTTTCTTTTTTTATGACTGAGTATTTGGAAAGATATTTCAGGGATCTGTAAAAGGATGTGTAGTTAAACAAGGGTTAAATAGTTTATTCACAGAAACGACTCCACTTCCCTTCAAAAGATTGTTTCTTGTAGAAACGTCTTCATTTTTCTGTCCCTTACATTTGTAATCTTAAAATGTGTACATACATTAACTGTGAATATTATAAATATATATATATATATTTTTGTTTCTGGGGATTTGCTACAGATACACATCTCAGATATCTATGTAACTTGATGAGAATTGAGTTGGTGGCAGTATTGTCAGCTTGTGTCAAGCTTTATTTTTTATTTTCTGTTGTAAATTCTATGAAGACTTGTTTGCTGTGTGGAGAAAGAAAGAAAACCTGTTGCAGAATTAGCATGGGAATGGGGTGGAATCATCAGCCTGTTTCCCATGTCTATTTATTACACAACAAATGTATAAAAAAAAAAAAATACTGGATAATAAAGACTTTTTTCAAATGACTACTAAGCTCTTGATAATTTCTTTCAGCCGAACTTGGCATTTAGTGCGATGTGACATGGTTTTGAGTCAAAAGAATTCACAACACAACACATTGTCAGCCAAGGTAGCATGGCACCAATTACCTCTTAATAGTCAGTAAGCAAATCAACTTGGCCAAGTTAATCTCTGATGAAGGTTTCTCCTGGCCAAGATGCCTTGATATTACATACTTGCAGGAGTTGCTCCAGCCTGACAAATATAGTTTGCTAACTCGATGGGAGTCATCTGAAGTTGTATCCAAAACAAATCTTACCCTTAAACTTTCTCTGTCTACCACCGTCTAAACTCCAAATATTTATACTGTTGTTTTACTCAGGGACGATCATTTTATCAGGGACAGAAAGACAGAGTACCCTCTGTTTGTGTGTACCATGTGCCAACCCATGGCAGTGACAGGAGGAGGATGGTGCAACCAGAAGGGTGTGTTTGTGTGTCTACTTGTTTGCTTTTCTGTATATGTGCCACACACTGCCAGTAGGACAGCAAAAAGGGGAATGCAATACAATTTAAGAATATTTATTTTTTCTTTTCAATGTTACAATTTTGAGCTTGGAAAATTGGGAAACCCACAGTTGAAGACAAAATAACATTTGTATATTATGTCTATATAAATATTCACAATATCCTCAGTGTAAGCAACTATATAGGCCTGACCCTGTCAAATCTTTTTACACTGTCCTTCAGGTTCCAATAAAAAACAAGACTACCCCTTTAAATTCAAACAGCTAATTCAGACTCAAGCATAAAGTGAAAGTAAAAACAGACAGTCAACACAACTTTCCGGAGTGTTGGGCAGACAATGGAAGTGGCGGTTGCAGCGAGTTGCTTGGCATCTTTAGATGCATAGACCACCCGACTAAAGGTAGGATGGATGTGCCGGAAGTTGTTGTGAAGAGGTGTAACATGTTCTGCGTCCTCCTCTGTGGCATATATCCCAGAGACAAACTGTTCCAACTAGGGAAAATGCAAGGAATCAACACTGTCTATAACAAGTCACGTGACTTAAGGATGAATGTCAGGAATTGCACAGTGCACATAAAACACTTGCAGGTATCTACACTGTAGTTTAATCCCAGGGGACCTTACTTTACTCTTGGCAATGGCAATAGAAAGGTTACACATAAGCACAGTCAAAACGTACCTGAGCCGATGATATATAGACAGGTGCTTCATACACAGTCCAGACAACCGCTTGAGAGCATGGAGGAGTGGTCAGGCTGCCGTGGTAACGGAAGTACTGGGTCATATTGTTCTCAGGCAGAAGGCCTATCAGAGAAAACGGCTTGATTGATATCCTCTGACCTAGAGGAAGGGAGAAAAAACAAAATGAGGATTCAGGCCACAAAGCCAGAAGCACAGAGTCTTAAACAGAACACTAATATGTGGGTGTTCCTGCAGACCTTTGTAGGCAACCGATGAGAGTCGACGGGATATGTGTCCAAAGTATGGATGGTCGGCATAGGCTACCTAGAAGAACATTATATGGTCATATTTGGTATGGCTTCATTATGGTCGTTAATGAGCTGAAATAATGTAGATATTTACAGGGTTATGTCATTTTTTATTTGCATTTTTACGTCAATAAAGAATCCAAGAACAGCCAAGCCAGTTGGGTCATCCAACGCAGCTGTTATATTGGGATGGATCGACTTCATATTGACTACATGCATCTGCAGAAGAATTTTTAAAAACAGAGTAATTGGAAAGTTTTCTCTGCTTCCACATTCAATGTTGTGTTTTGAAGTGATGTCCTATTTATGGTAACTGTGTTAAGATGTCCATTGTCAATACCTCCATGGGGTACCTGTGTCTGTTCACTGTGTGCTCTGAGCCATTAGTGTGATGACTTCCCCAATGGAAATGCAGCTGAACAGTCTGGTATATCCCTGGAAGACCTCCACCACTCACTGACAAGCCACTCCCCACCTCCAAAATCACTATAAAAAAGGACCAATGCATGCACGTACGCACGCAGACGCGCGCGCGCGCGCACACACACACACACACACACACAAACACACACACACACACACACACACACACACACACACACACACACACACACACACACACACACAAACACTCACACACACACCACATTTCCAATGTTTTGTAATAATTGATACACTTTAACTGTGTGTGACCTGTGGTGTTCCACTCGGGGATATATTATTGATCCTAATCAATCTTTACCAGAGTGCCCATCATTTCTTAGAGTCCAATGTCCCGATTGAACTTTATCGAATCCCTCCAGATGTAACGCTTCCAAAAAGTCGTCCCTGGTCATCTGATGATCCAGGTTGATTGGAGAATGATATTCTTCAAGTAATGGGTGACAGGATTGGAAAGTGTCCGCCCATGCATAAGGGTCTGAGGAGGACACGCAAAGCACACGATGGCCATAAGCAATTTTATTTGTTGGCCAAATTGTGAAATACAGGATAGGATAATAGATAAATAGGAAGAAAAAAATCGATTTCCATTGTTTCTACATTCACAGTAAGAACTATTAGTTTTGATATTTTAATTAATGCCCTTCAATGTGCAAACGTTATAACTGTAAAACATTTACAAAGTAACATTGTCCCTATACAGTATGTTACTTGCTGCCAGCAATAGCGAAATGTTAGCCTTTTTTTTCAAATGATCAAACTCATTTCAAAATCTTATAAAATTGCCCCAAATCCCTCTGTTTGAAAAACAAGGCAGTATGCTCAATGTTACTTACCACAATGGGGTTTGTCATAACAGAAGTTTTCTGAAATGGTGGAAAAAAAAAGGAAACTAATTTTTAACATACAATTTCATCAAATTGATGCAAAAAAGAAAATCTAAATGCAAAAATCTTAAAGTTTTCATGAAGGTGACAATCTTTCAATTGTTCTGCATCAGTCTCAATCTCACTATTGACATTTTTTTTATAATTAGCACAATAGAAGATGCCATTTGATGCACCATAATGAAACCTTGACACTCACCAGAGAAAGAGTAGGTTATAAACAGCAGTAACATAAAAGTTGAAAAAATCATACTGTTTCCAAAGAAGTCCCACAAGTCCAATCAGGTCTGATTAGAAAACTGAGGTAGACTAAGAATCAGTTCAAACGGCAGGTTTAAATAGGACTGGAGGTGAATGTGAACGTGTTGACAAATGTCACTGTTGCTAGAGTAGAGGTCTTTTCTGTTCACAGCCTCATTGACGTGAGGAGAATTGGCCACCTTGTAGCTTAGCACAAATGTCTGATGACTCTGCCCATTAAATAATATGGAAAAGTGAGAGGATTATCCCTTGCAAAAAAAATCTAACATTTTAGATACTGCCCTGTTAGGTTATTGTTAATCAGTAAACGTGTAAGGATGAATAAAGGATCAACCTTATCTCACTCCAGTACAGTAGGAACTCACATGGCTTAAGACTTAACAGCTGTGGGTCATGGTATGAATGATTCAGTCACTAGATTGCCAACAATAAGGCCTTTCTTTTGGAGCAGTGGTCTCACAAAAGGGCATCACTAGCACTGCTGTAGTAAGTGACCGATACGTGTATCTGCTTGCTATAAATCATTTCCGTTACTTGATAGTCGTGGATAGGATACCCCTTATAGCTCTCAGGGAGCTCTGGCTCCATCACACACACACACACACACACCTCGGTCTCTGCAGTACACAACATGCTTTTGGGGATTTCCCTCAAATCACCTTAATCCTTTTGACATTTGGTCTCCAAAGGCAAAGGGTTTTCCTCGGTGCAGTGAAGCCACAGAGCGACAAAATGCCACAAATGATGAGGTTTTCTCTCGGTATCCAAAGTTAATGGTAAGACATTTAGTCCATGAATAAATAACACAACCTCAATGATAGAATTTATTTGGCATTTGATCAGATTTACACCTAACTCAGAAAAAAATACATGAAGCAACGCCAGCATATGAAGCACTGTACATTTTAAAAGCTATAAAGACAACGCAAGCGTTTGTTTTACTTGACCCCAAAAAATGTCAACCAATAAGAGTAGTGTCACAGCTATAGTCTATTTATAACAAACTAATGTTAATATAGCAATTTGTGTGTGTGGGGATTCTAACGCATTAAATTCTAGCCATGATTCTGAAAGCTATGCCTGAAAGAGCATGGTGCAGAAAATGTTTGTTTAAGAAACTGACTCCCAGGTTTAAAGACAAAATAAACATTATCTTGGCATGCCCAAAGATACATGCATGCATTGTAGGTCCAAAATCAAGTTTAAAATAGAAATTATAATGAAATTCTAACCAAAAATCTGACAGAACAACATTACACCTTCGCCTACACAAACATGCACACTACGTTTCTTCTTATCATAACATAAACACCTCGGAAGAGCCACAGAAGATTGTCTATGCCCCCAAAAAGACCTAAAACAAAATGGACACTTACACACAAAATATACAAATGCATTGCTACATACATACATTAACACTCGCACAAGATACACAAAGATGTATCTTTCCTGGTAGATCTTAAGCCATTTCATTGCTGGTTGTGGTAATAGGCCCATATATCAGGCAACCCCCAGGGTGTTGTATGCCTTGCGACAAGGCCCTAGATTATTAAAGGAACTGCACCCATTTGGCTTAAGGACCACCCTCAAAAGGGCTTTTGTGCTTTACCTACAAACCTTGAATTCTCTTCAACTGATTTGACATTATACACTTCACTTGTAAACAAGCAGGACAGAAGGGGTTGTTACCAGGCAACTTGCTTATAGGATTTCAATTTTAACTCATACTCATTATCAGAATTATAAAATTAGAGCAGAAAATGTATTACTCAAGTCAAATCCATCATAATTTGGTGATACACTTTCACCCAAAACGTCAATGACCCATGTACCGCAGAAGGAAATTAAAACCACAAAAAGTAATTGCACATACATCCATATGCTACATCCAAATAAGAGGCTAGATGTTATAGTCTTCTTCCTCTAACTTCTAAATCACAGCTGTAAAATATATCTGGTTTGAAATACTTTGAAAAAACACTATTCCAATCGTGCATTATCAAAAAATAGGTTGTATATTTTGTTGCAGATTTCATACCAAAACACAGAAGTAACAGAAAGGTGAAAAGGGCATGATTAGTCAATATTATTCAGTTTGTGGAAAGAAGAGTTAACTAATGTTGTTTGAAATTCCATGATGGGATATAAAAACAGTAAACAACCCTTCCGTATCTAAAAACACATGAAGCCATTTTCTTCAATTGTGTGCTTGCTGTGTACTAGGGAACTGCTTCCAATTATGGTTGACCTACACAACACACAAGCAAGATCAAAGCCCATCATCAATAATTAGTGAAGTACAAGACACTGACCAGCATATCAAATAACGATCATTGTATGTCAACAACTTTCTTTTAGACACAACACAATGTTGCAGTATCACTACATTAAAGAAGAGACAAGAGTGCTTGAGCAAACACTTGCTGTCCCTCATCCACACAACAAAGCTCATGTAGCAAAAAACAGGACCAATCCCATGGTGTGCTTAACATTTGGAAGACACCTTAGCTTAGCATATCAGACTGATTTCTCCAACGGGTAAAAATGGAGATGTCCAGAGGAATTGGGGGGAGGGGGGTTCTAGGTCTGAAAAGCAAAGAGATAGCATTCGTCCCCACTTCATGGGTGGTATGAAACCACATATAAAGAAACAAGCATGTGTTGGATTCCTGTGTCTGAACCTGAGGGACTATTTACACAAGGGCATCTTGACATGAGCCTCAAACTTAGAACTGGAAACCTTGGTGCATAGCCTCTTCAGCCTGTTGTAGAGTAGATATTTTCTACTAAACTCCGCCACCTTCCTCTACCAGTCCACTCCACCCCTCTGTTCTCCACGTCTATCTGGAGAGGACAAGTCTTCAGGATTAACCCGAGTTCTAAATGTGGTTCTTCAAATATCAAAGGACGTATATCGCCATATTTCTGATACGGCGCGTTCAGAGCAGACAGCCCTTGTAGAAGCCCAAGTCAACATGTTCGTTAAGAACTGGAGCCGCCCCGCTCTATTGTGTGGCGGAAGAAAGCTAGGAGTGTGGCGGTGTCCTCCCTGAGCTCGTCCTGCCGACACCCCCCCTACAGTCCTATACCACCGTGCTGAGAGAGGAGCTGCTACTGCAGTCTGCCGCCATGCTGCCAGGGGCGGGCCCGTTGGTGGGGGTGTCGGGGTCCACCAGGAAGGTGCTGCTGTCGATGGAGTCCTCCCTCTCCTGGGTGCGCGGCACCGCGGTCGGCCCGGTAACGGGGTCGTGGGCCTCGTAGGTCTGCAGGCCGTCTCCCATTGCGCTCATCTGGCTGGGCACCAGGGGAACCCGGTTGCGTCCTGTTGAAAGACGACCGAAGAGGTTGAGGCAGGAATGGCCACCGAAAAGTGGCAGCATATTTTAAAACAGGAATAGTTGCTGAACAGTGAACGACCCATGCAGTATACACTTCTAAGCACCGTGTAACTCAGTTTTCAAAGGTGCTATATAAATAAAGTTTATTATTATTATTATTATAATAATCTGTCTTCCAAAGCAGTGTCATGTATCAAGCCTACCCAGGTCCACAAAGAGAAAACTGTCTGGGTTAATGGAGGCCTCGTATGGCGGTGGGGGGTCGTCCGGGTGCTGGATGTCGGGATATTTGTAGGCTGCATAGGGCGGGGGAGGCTCCTGGAAGTGAAATGCCCCTCCCTCTCCGTCATCGGACAAGTGCAGCGGGGTTAGGCCCGTGCCAAAAGCGTCCGGGCCATAGTCAAAGCCAGGTACTCGTCGCCCGAGGTTAAAATGATGCACTGGGGGAGAAGGCAGACGGGAGACAGATCAAACGTCAGTGAACGGAACATTGTTTTGGGACTTGAGAGGCGGAGGGGGACATCGGACATCGCTCTTTGCTCACAGTTTCCTCCGATGAGCGTTTCGATGCGCTCCCGCCGACGCTGGCGGAGTCTGTGCACCATGAAGAGCAGCAGAGACAGGATGAGGAAGGAGGAGATGCAGCTGACTATCAGCCTCATCCCACTGGCCATGGAGTCAAACAGGCTGCTGCCATCTGGAGAGGGCAGGGAAATGCACCGTCACTTAGTCACAAACGTGCACACACACACGAGACCAATCACGCCTCAATAGGGAGTGAAATGGAAGGAAGGAATTTGTTTAAAGCCGAACGACTGAAAACATCGAATCACGCAAACAGGGCTCCGTCTTGCGGGGCAAACGGGGCCCAGTGGTACCTGGGTCTAAACAGGTGAACTTGCAGCACTCCTTGGGGTCTTTGCGGAAGTGCTGGCAGCCTTGGGGCCGTTCGCACAGGGCTGCCACACACATCTCGGGCTCGCCGTCATGGCACGTGCAGCTCAGGCACGGGTCGTCGCCCTTGGGAGTGAAGTAGTAGCCCTCCGTCACCATGTTGTCCTTTATGTCCACGCATGTCTGTCCTGTGGGGGTTCGAGAACGTTTAAGCAGAGGCAAATACACACATGAGGCTGTGACTGTATCTCTTGTCCATTGATACGGTCAGAATGATATTCGGTTGAACAGTTTGCAATAAAAGGACATGCGGTATGTCAACACGATTATTCACTTGACTTATAGGGTTTAAAAACAAGACAATAGCCACCCTCCAGGCAGCTCTGCCTGCCATGCTGCATAAGATGCTCAAAGCATTGGTTTTGATGAAAATGATTAGGAGGACCAAAGCATACTTCTTTTGCAAAGGAAGGGGAACTTCTTGTAGCAGTTTTCCGCATGCCAGCTGTGCAAGCCACGCTCGTTCATGCTCTTGATCTGGAAGCGCTGCAGCTGGGCACAGAAGACATTATCCCGGGTTGGAGAAGCCTCGGCAAAATTGGTGAGGCCCTCTGGAGGTAAGAACACCTGCATCGGACCTGTTGAAAAAAAAAGTCAGAGACAAAACTTTAAACAACAATCTCAGATATAAAACATAGTAGAAACTTTCATTTGGACTAAATCCTGAATTTAAATGGATGCAAATACCTTTATATGCCACCTCCCAGCGGCCCTCCAACGAATTGTTCTGACTGGTGATCACATACTGGTAGCCCACCCAGAACCTGAAACCCAAGCACCAGCCAAAGCCAACAACAAATTATTATATTTTCGCTTAAATTCTTCCTGAACCACATCTTAAACGACACCATATTTTGACAACTGTCAAATGCCTGAAAAAAGCACACCCGATAACTGATTACAAACCACTCACTTGCACTGATCTCTGCGCTCACAGACCTTCTCGTCAAAGTCCACCTCGATCTTTAGGATGAACTGCAGCTCCTCGTTAGTGACGAAGGTAGCCAAGGAACCATTGACTTTCTGACAGGTGTCCACAGCCTGCCAGTAGTTCTCGTTCCTCAGGTACACTTTGTAGCAGCTGGCCGTCTTTTCATAGTGGTGCCAACCGCCTGGGCACTTCTCTGTGATAAATGAAAACGTTTGTACAGTATCTCTGACCACAATGCGATAGAATTATCTTGAGTTTGTCAACTAAAAAGTCAAGTGAAAATGGGGGGGATTAGAAATCTTACTGTTGAAACGCACAGGCTGGGCCACACCTATGACATCCTCCACCTGGTCAAAACCATTGCCAAAGCGGAACCTCTCCTCCTTCATAGCTACAAGGTAAATGAGACATTGAGATGAACGGACATATAGGCCCGACTACAGCAACAAGGCAATCTCAAACATGTTACCCATCACATGTGGTTTTTGTTGATTTGCTTTAAGATTTCTGGAAAGCATTTATTCGGTGAAAATAGAGAGCACATGGCACTTCACAAATGATTCCTGTAAATGGTATGGTACGATCCTAAGAACAGAGAAAACCCTAACCTAATTAACCATGTGGAGGTTCATTGCTGTGCTTTGAAGACCACATATTGTGTCAAATCTGTTCAATATATCCTGAAATGTTGCTTAAGACTCAGGGTTAAGAGCCTCCTCTGGATTTCAGAGGGGTAAGCAGTAAGCTATAACACTTCCTTCATTTCCTTCCTCAGCTTTCCAAAACAATATCTAAGGATGCTCCTGAAGAGGATCAACAAACACTGGCAGTGCATTAAACACATGTAGTCAATTAGAGGGAGATTGTCTGTTTAATTGTCCAGAGAGTCCCAGAATGGACAAAGCACAGTAATCACAGGTGTCGAGTTTAAGTTAGGTTACAGTGCACAGTGTGGGCTAACGGTGCTACCACGAGGTAGAAAAAAGTGGTACTTACGCGGGCAGTCCATCTCGTCGCTCTTGTCCTCACATGCCGTCCAACCGTCACACTGCCAGGACATGGGGATACATTGCATTTTTCCACTGCGGCAGGCAAACTGCCCAGGGCTGCAGCGGAGCTCTACAATCCAACACAGAGGGAGGTCATCAGCACAAAGCACAATACTTTTCTTACAACAACACTACTATAGAAGAGCACGTGGCTTCACTTCCAGCAAGGACACTACGGGCTGAATTTAGCTCAGTCTAAATATGGCCATTAGCTACCAGCATTAAGACTATGTTACAGAACAGAATGTTACTCAACAAAACAAAAAAACGACAAACGCCTTACTTGAAAAGAACAAACGAAAGTTTGTACAATTGCTAAATATTAGCGAACGAAATATGACCATAAAACAGCGATTAAGATGTGGCAGTTGATACCCAAACAATAGGCTACCCTACCCTTTAAAATGTACATTTAGTAATCTCTGTAACACATACAAAATGGTAAGTAGGTCAGCATCTCTATGCCATGGGCAATGTACATGAGATGTGTCAATGCATTGGGGTTTCCTCCGCAAGGGCTACTAGATAGGTCTACGCGAGCCATCTTTAAGATGAGGAAACCAAAATCTCTGGAAAACGAATCCAAAAACGTGTCATACCAAACACATTAAGATTAACATTTAACTTTTCAAGCTTCTGCCCAAACTTAGGGAAATGTATTTGTTGTTTGCCCTTTTTCTAAACCTGAATGGGGGAACTGAACACATATTTCTCTCTTTCCCTACTACACTGCAGGAAGCTGCTTACCTGACAATAATCTTGCCAGAGCTAGCCGTGGACCTGAAACAAATAAATAGAAGAAATGAGATAAACTAACCATTTACTTCCTTATTTGACAAGCCAACAAATGAGGCCCAAATATCTTAGTCTATAAAAATGAACAGCTTGCTAAACTTTCCTTTTCCTGTACAAGAACTCCTTGTGTGATAGTAATAGCCTAATATGTGGTCACATTTGCTCAGGCTGAAGGTCCATTGTTTTTTCTTTGTCTATAATACCGCCTAGGGTTCACCTGCAGAAATGACATGTCAACCAATCAACATTAGCCCAGGAAAATAACTTTGGATGAACTTCCACCCATACCTACCAAACATGGTGAAAACAAGGAAAAGCTGAAGATGCTTTGAAACAAAGAATTGATTATGTCGATAATTATATCTAGACCTACCCTTTTGAAATCTGAGTAAAAAGCTCTTCTTAAAATAACAAACTCAGTGGGAAAGCTAGAAAGCAATTTCATTGTCTATTATATATTATTTGAATGACATCACGCTTGACCCGCCAGTGCTGACTTGGTGGCTTTTCTGTCCTCTTAACTATTAAACCCCGCATAGACCAACTGGCTGAAACCTGAGCACCTGCTTAATCTCCAACCTTTAAAATCACCATTAAATCCCATATTTTCCAGGACACACCATATGAAATTAAAAGCTAATAAATTCATAAATAATGACCAAATCTATCAATCCTGGTTTCCAAAAGCTGTTTCGCAGTTTTTATGAACAGTAAAGTAGACTCTCTCACATGAGCCTGTTTTGCCGAACATATTTTGACCATAAGCACAATGCATATTGGCAATACGGCACTTTCTTTATTAAAGGGAAATAGCTCAACAAATTACAGATACTGTTGTGGTTCATATCAAATAATACCAGAGACCATTAATCCAATTCAATACACTAGCATTTCCTTAAACACCAGATAA
Source organism: Aplochiton taeniatus (assembly GCA_017639675.1). NCBI lineage: Eukaryota > Metazoa > Chordata > Actinopteri > Galaxiiformes > Galaxiidae > Aplochiton > Aplochiton taeniatus. The sequence goes on along the minus strand of CM030172.1, from coordinate 25,348,598 downwards.
CAGGGTCGTCATAAGAAAATCGTCAACACATTAAATTAGGGAATATCCTTGAAAAATGAGTTGTATCCTCCAGCAGTTCTAGATACTTGTAGAATGTATACCAAGGAAGGGACATTGTTGACTCGAGCTGTTCCCGTGGCTCACGTACACTAATGGGTACACTTTAATTTTCCCCATGTCTGTGTAAACTGCTTGGCTAGGACCGTAGTCGTAGATTGGTGCTTGCACATACATACTATACTCCGAATACGACACGTAAACTAAGGTTAGCAAGCTAAACATGAAAAAAGTCCCGTGATTCTACCAGGCCTGACTAATATCAAGACGAACAGCAAACGCGTTAGCTACATGTCATGACTTCATAAACCCACACAAACGAATTAAAACTAGCGATAATTTATTGCCTAGACTGTATCAGTTTACCTGTCCGTGGAGGATCCGTTAAAGTGAGGACGAAAAGAAGAGAGAGGATGACGAAACTGCTGCTGTCAGCTTTAAGCAACATTTATCCTCCATTCATAGTACCTTCTCTAAGAAGAAATGAGGACACCAAATATCTAGCTTGTCGGTAGCTGACTACACCGTTGCCTGGCCTCCATACACAGGCAACCTATGCTAACATTAGCTTAGCACGAGCTACGCCGCATGTATTAAGTATCCATTTCAAAGATGGAAGAACACAACAAATTGTAGAAATGATCACTACATTGGCCAAAAGATAATAGGCTACAATATACTAGCTAACTAACCTAATGTTAGCTGTGCGTGTTTATATCATTGAGCCTATGCCACTAAGCAATATTCCCGACTAGAATTAAATCAAGATGGCTCCGTCTTCACATCATAACAATCTCAAACACGCCACATAGCCTATCAGATGGAGGATTGGGGCAATGGGGTGGAGTTGCAAGGTTACTGTACCAATTTTGGTCTGGTCAACTAATCACACTCACTGTAGTTGGTAACACAAATGGTAACACAAAATGAAGTTTAATTCAACAATAAAATATGTCAATGGAAAGATATCCATTGCAGGTTATTTATAAAACTAAAAACACTTCAGCCATCAAAATAAGTTGGTTGTACAAAGAAAACAAGATATTTACAATATTCCTAAATCTAACCTATAGATTTAATTTCCTGTTATAAAAATAATATAAACCATTTTATCAAATTATATTCATATTATTATGGATTGACATTTAAAATAGTTTAGCACACAAAGAATTTCAATGTTTTTCTGGTCAACCACACAAAATTCCCAGTAAAAGAACGCCGATGGCAAACCTTGACAACCTACAAATACATAATGATAATTAAGGAATCTGACATATTACAAGAAATTTTTTTTTTTTTTTTTCAGCAATTAATAACTTCGCCCAGATGAAATCGTGTAATGCTACGCCGTACGCAGTACCAGCCAGTGGGATCAGAAGGCCCCAGCTACTTTGATGCAAAGAACGTTACGTAACGTAACGTCTCATCTAATTGTGATGCAATTAGAATGTCAGAACTATTCCGCAAATTCCAAAAGCTTTAAGACCCAAAAAATGTTTTTCAACTTGAACTCTTGACATAAAATGTGATATCAAGCGATACAGATACAAATTAATGGTCACAACTGTGATCATTATGGAAGATTCGCTAGTGCTGAAGAAACGAGGATATACTTTGGGTATAAGTTTAGGAGAAGGGTCATATGCCAAAGTAAAATCTGCCTACTCAGAGCGACTGAAGACAAATGTTGCAATCAAAATTATCAACAGAAAAAAAGCACCCAATGATTTCCTGGAGAAATTCTTGCCTAGGGAACTGGAGATCCTTGCAACTCTAAACCACCGCAACATAGTCAAAACATATGAGATTTTTGAGACATCTGAAGGCAAGGTATACATGATAATGGAGCTTGGTGTGCAGGGTGACTTGCTGGAGTTCATCAAATTCAGAGGTGCTTTACCTGAAGATTTCAGCAAGAAACTATTTAGACAGCTGTCACTTGCCATCAAATTTGCACACGATCTTGAAGTTGTCCACAGGGACTTGAAATGTGAGAACTTACTCTTGGACAAAGATTTCAATCTTAAAGTTTCTGACTTTGGATTTAGTAAAAGGCTTACTTATGATGATGACGGACAAATGGTCCTTAGTAAAACATTTTGTGGTTCTGCTGCCTATGCTGCACCTGAAGTTTTACTAGGGGTACCATACAACCCCAAGGTCTATGATGTTTGGAGTATGGGAGTGGTCTTATTCATCATGCTCTGTGGATCCATGCCCTACGACGACTCAAATATAAAGAAGATGTTAAAAATTCAGAAGGAACATCGTGTCGACTTTCCACGCAGCAAGTCTGTAGCACCTGAGGGAAAGGACTTGATTTACCGGATGCTGCACCCTGATGTTACAAAGCGAATAGAGATTAGTGAGATCCAAGACCATGCATGGATACACGGCAAGTCTAAAGCACCGGACGGGAGTAAAAAGCAGCAGGACGGGCCATCCACATCTAAAGCTTGCGCTAAAGTGGAAAGTAAGAGTAAGCATTCACATGGCAATGAGAACAAGAAAGGCACCAAAGTTGAGGCAGAGACAGACCTTGACCCTAAATCAGTGGAAGGCATTGCTGGGTCATCTAAGCAGTCCAAGAGGTACTCTGTGGATGTAAAACAAGGTATTTCTGTAGACCATGACTGATGCGGAAAAGCTGACTTATGCCCTTTTAGTACAAATTGGTAATAATAAATGGTACGTACACCAGGTTGAACTTATTTACACATTAAGGAAGGTATGATAAATGGGTGTACAGCATGCATGTTGTTTAATGTTACATTAACAAATTACAAATAATACACTGTGGAAAGAGGATCTATGAATGAATAGATCCAAGCTTACGGGCACCAATCTACCCCACAGGAGCCAACATATCCATTTGTGAGGTATTCACAAAACATGTTTCACTCATAGTAAGATATAATCAAACTATGCTTTTATGGAATTTCATGGGGAAATTCTATGAGCGCATACATTATTGTTTCAAATATATTTTAACAGAGCATAGTGTGCCTTTTGCTTCACATTCTAACAGAATGATGTTGAGCTCCAAACTCCACATTACTATCTGTATGCACAGACTGTTCTATCATGCTAAAAAGTCCAGTTCCGCCAGTTCGCTCTATGAACAGGTTTACCATTCTCAGAAGAAGTCAGCAGCTTTTCTCCTCTTAGGGAGCTGGAGTAGATCATCTGTGATTGAAGCTGGATCCTGCGAGGCAGGGGTCCTGGCTTTGCTTGGTGTTGGAGTTCCTGAAGGGGTGGACAAACCACCCAGTGGGGTCTTGCAGCCTGTTCCACTGTGTGAGGGAGAAGGGGTGTAACTGGCTCTAAGAGCTTTGTCTGTAAATTTGCTGGAAGTCCGATTGACGAGTCTCTGAAGGGCAGGAGTGAGTGCTGGGCTCAGACCTTTTGGCGTAAGGCTGCAAGATAAGCGGGTGGTTAGTATTTATCAAACAACAATGTAATAATTTTCAACCATGCCATTGAAATAATTGTTGATAAGTAGTGAGAAAGAAACAAACCGATCATAAACAAACACAAAGGGCTACACAGCTGTCAAAAGATTCAGATTATATATTTTTTGCGATACCTCCAGAGAAGCCAATTTACAGTTTCTAATAAACAATTTGGGTATTTTTCCTTATTCGAACGATGCTGTTAGGGAGATATGAGGCAGAAATCCATTGGTTTTGGTTCAAGACTGGATAATTGTGTACTCAGTGCTACAGAAATAGATGTCATCAGAAGCAAAAGTTATCTTTGTAGATGTTTAGGTATTTTTTACCTTGCAAGATTCTCTGTAACCTTTCGCAATGCTTCCTGCTTCTTGGCCCGATTTTTGGCTGCGGCCTCATTGGCCATTTTTAACCCCAATCTCTCTCTTCTTCCTGGTTCTGGAATCTGGAGAGAAAAATATATTTTAGTCGGATATTGTTATTTGTCTACTCCTCAACTAGCCATTTTGTAAAATTCTCTTCAAACTACCTTAAACGATGGCCCATGACTCCTCTCAGCATAAGGTGTGTCGGAACCATCCAAACGGAAGGGGGTACTTTCTATCTCACCCCAGGTCATCAGAGGTGAATCAGCAACACCTAAATGGAAAAAATACACATTAGACATTAAGATGTTGTCGAAAATACAACTGTAGGGCTAGGTCAATGAATAATTGTATACATTTGCTGTAGTTACACAGAAATGATCACACACAGCCTACACCCTACTTACCAGGTGCAGGGGAGGGAGTTCCTTCAAAGCCATATCCATTCACTGATGGGGATTCATGTGGGATAAGTTCTTTGCCATCTGGACCCACTTTACCTTGTTTGAACTAGAAATATATGTATAAGAAATAAGTTGTATCATTCAGAATAATTGTAAACTGACCTTTTCATTTTATAAATCGACTTTATATTTTTTCACTAACTCAAACAGATTTAAGTAATGTTAAATTACTGCTATGTAGAATTGATATAAACACCATTGTACAAAATTTGGATTGTTTAAAAGGAAATAGAAAAATTGCTGACATTATGCTGACAGTATAAAATGTGTCCACATTTTAAATTCAAACAATAATTTCACGTTTCTTTCATATTCAGATGGAATGCCTGACAAATTCAATTTTAATTTTTAAATTGACATTCAAGAATCCACTCCACAATCCACTGTTTTCATTTGTCATTTTAGTTTGCTACCTTTACAGTGTGTGAATAGAAGCAAATGAAAAGGTACAGATTATTAAAGGCACATGCACTTATTAAGGCACATGGAAATAGTATTTTAACTGCAAGGGGAGCTCTAGAAAAGCGAGTTTATCCCCATCAGCTGAGCTAGACCTTGCATAGCCCACTATATACGGATTGTTCTAGACATTTTTATGGTCGGGCAAAATACTGATTTGATACCGCTTGGCCAGTCGAATCTGCATCCTGAAACAGAATACTATCCCCCAAGATCCATCACGGTCTCTTCCAGGCTAGATCGCATCGGCCGTAGCTGTCACATACGCCCGCCAATCAGGTCCGATTTGTAACCTACAGCTTTTATTTTCATACAACTGTATATAAAATATGAAGTATAGAAATGTACCTGTGCATTGAGGGCTGCAGCCTCCTTGATCTGGCTTTTGTTGAGAGCTTTGCTGAAAGGGTCTACAGAGAAGCGGGTGTTCTTATGCAATACTTCCCTTGGTTTTTTGAAGAGAGTATCATCTTTGACGCCTAATAAAACAAGATAAAAAATACTATTATATAAAAACTAGACAATTGTTTCACTTTGACTAAAAGGGATTTATCACACATGCCAAGTAAATATGGCAGGGACCACCATTCTTACCCTCTGGATAATACATCAGAGCATTTTTTGCCTTGTACTCCCAGGTCTCCAGTCCAGCTTTAACACACTCAATGGCTTGCTTCTCTGATGATGGCAAAGCAAGGTTCTCCTCATGCCGCTGGAAATGAAGATGTTGACACTTTCAGTCAAATGTATGCTCAGTGTAATTTTCTTTGATTCAGCCAACTAACAAAAGGGTAAATAGGGTGTGTACCTGTTTGAATTCAGCTTCTGCCTCATATAACCAAGCATGCCTCAGCTTCTCCTTGTCTTCGGCTACGACCATGATCTGTTCAAACGATGCATTATCCTCACTTGTGTTCTTAGCCAAGAAACGATCTAAACTTGGCAACTCCTTCTCGTTGTCTTTCTCTGTGTCCACTGGCAAAAGTCAAAATATGGTTAAAATGATCAAGATGTTTTGACAGTTTTAATTGAGCATAAAAACCAATCAATCAAAAATAAACTGTGGTACCAAAGGTCTACTAAAACTGAAGAAGAAATCTTCCAAATAAATATTTAGCAGAAGGTAAACGGGCAGAAGTTTCACTGGTTTTCTAAATCCCTTTTCTCCATCTTTTTAAGTAAGCCTCCTCAAGGCTTATAAAGAGGACACATATGTGTTTCAAAACAGATTTTACACCAACAGCTAATATTTAGCATACAGGGTCCCAGCCATGACAACAAATTCCCTTGACATAAATGAATGCTGAACTAGCATAGTGATATTCTAAAATGGACAGAAAGTTAAATACAAAATTAATCCAGAAGTTTCTAACGCGATCCAACATAATATTTTAATGAACTAGCAAGTTGTACTGTAATTGAGAAGTCTGTAGTTTGTTTGTCGATGTGTTTTATTGCCTTCAATTTAAATATCTTGTCATAATTTTATAGGCTACGTTGTTACTATATAAATATTTGTTTATTGCCATATTTCATGGGTTTGTGTACTTTACTCCACTGCTTTTAATGGTATAAGCAACTGTCTTGTTAAAGCACTTTGTAACTCAAGAAAAGTACTTTAAGAAAAGTGCACACAAAGTTGGAAGGGATTTAGAATGGAAAATACTGCTTTGATACCAAGGGAAATAGTAACATTTTAACACCATATTTAAAAAAAAATATTAAAAATAAATAAAAAACAGTCACTAACAATAAAAACAATTCAATAAAGAAAAAGTTAGGCCAAGATCAAATAAAATGGAAAATATATATATGTTTTGTAATAAAAAGTAACAATAGTAGCACAAGAGATGTAACAACAAGTGCATCATTACCTAATTTAGATTTCCTGAATATCTCAGTTTTACAAACAGGCAAAACAAATCAATTCCTACAAAAACTGTTCTATTTCACCAGACTTCATAAAAGGGGTGTTTTACATTACTTTAAATTGTTAGCAGCTTTTTTTCCCTATACAACCAGGGAAGATGACTAAGACCTGCCAGGTTAAGACCAATTACAGAGTTGGCGTTTTAACAATTTGACCCAGTCACAAATAATGAGAATGTCAACACGCAATACGTGGTTGGATGGTATTGAATACACTGAAGACATCAAAAAACATCAGTCTAATAGAACGGTGGTCTGTCAATGCCATCAGGACCAGAAGCGTTGTCAGCTTTGGTCAAGTGTTTGGCACTTGGTTTTCAGTTATTTCCAAAGAGCCAGTGCTAGAGAGAGTCCTAAACAAATCTTGGATTTCTGAAATAAAATCGAAAATTCAGTTCAACTACGAGCTCAATGTCAGGAGAGGACATATGGTATCCTTCACGGAAATATGCCAATCAGGACACCAATGGTTGTTGACATACAAGTACACTGTCCCACAAGTTTTATTCCCTTACAACTCTGAATGTCGGTATGACCTCACCAGTGTGAAACCATTCAATGCGATGTGATGGTTTGGTACCTGATTGTTTAGCCAGGTTGCTGTGGAACAGAGCAGGCTACACTGTCGGAGAGTTCTTGAGCACTTAACAGTTGCAGCTAGTTTGTCCGATTTGTTGTTCTGTCTGACCAAACATTCCCCATGATAATGATTGGCAAGTAGGGCTTCCTTCCTCTTTTCCTATTCCTCTGTTTCACTTCCTCGTTGCTGCCTTTTCTCCCTGTTATATTAACCCTATTCTGCTGATTTAGCATTTTTGCATTTGTCTTGTTGGTTGTAGACTGACAAGTTCAGAAGCCGTATAAGCATACATTTGAAAATGTTGATCATTGTTGGATCATGAATATATTACAATTAATAAAACAAATGCTAAGAACTCAAAATAAGTAAATTAAGCAAAAGGCTAAACGTCGCTATCTGGGAAGCACCTTCATGATGCCATCACCACAGCAATGAGATGTTAGTATTATTAAAAGCGTGCAACACCCTTAATGAGTTAAGAAAAGATATAATTGAGATTTGATTTTCCCCTGCATAGTAAAGAAACTGGTGGCCCTCCCAGGTTGTTTTAGCGACTGCAAGGTTAAAAATTCAAGGCCACAAAAAGCAGTGAAATAATTAACATATTTACGAGTATAAAAAAAACATACGTAGCTTTGCTTGTGCACACGCTCAGACACATGCTACGCTATAAGCCAGCACTGCAGATATCATATGACCCCCACATTGTAAATAATTCTGCTCTGCCTGGAAGCACAAATCTCTGGGGCAAACACGTTCATAACAGCTGCGCCTGCTGTTTAAAGTTGGGTAACTAAAATCTAATTTTGCAGAATTTCAAACGCATTGATATCAAATTTCATATTTCCACTGTTGCCAATCTGGCCCCATCAATTCCATGTGACCAGTAAAAGAGACAGAGGTTGGTTATGGATAGAAGCAGACACAGGCAGAACTAAACGGAGTGCCAAAGAAGAGTAAAGAGTGAATAAATTATAGGATTTTCTTTTTTTTTTCTTCTTGGGGTTAAACCCTCAAAGCAACGGACTTGGTTTGACCTTGAATGGTCCAAAAGCAATAATTGGCTAATGAAGATCGCAAAAGTGAACCTTTTAGCTGTGTCAGAGACACAAGTGGATGGGTGTCCATTGATGGACCACTTGAACACTCTTTAAACTGCAAGGATTCAGTAGGGAGATTTTATGTAAGAAAGAATAACAGGAAGATGCATTGCAGACCATAGAGCCCCAAATAATGATTATTTTACCATAATATCATAATGTGTTTTAAAACAATAATTGATTTCAACATAAAGTAGAAATTAGACCATCAATCATTAGACCATCTAATGATCAGATCACATTAGACATGTGAATGTACAGACCTAAACTCTCTGGACAGTTTATTTTTTTCTTGTACGAAGTTAAATACCAGCTAAAAGAAAGACCGTCAGATACCTTTGCCAATTTTGTGTTTGGTCTGACGGGATGACGGAGATCCTGGGCAACCTTCTGGTGTTTCAAAGCTGGCTGGTGTAACATCTGAAAGCAAAAGTATGCTCGTCAGCCAATCGAGAGACAATATTTGACACAAAATTCACACACCTTTATAAAAATCTCGAACTGAGAACAGTAAATTTGCTAAAACTCACATGGTGCAGAGGATTGTGGTGTAGATTTGGCCAAAGTTGAACCATATCTCATGGATATTTCTCTCATTCTCTGAAAGTCACCGCAGTCCTCTGCCTCAAGGTACTCCTTTTGTGCTTGCATTTTGGTCACATCTGGAAAAAAGTCCCTTTGGATGATCTGTTCCAAATTCTGGGGAAAAAACAGTTCACAATTTACCCCTTTCAGGATTTTTTTGTGTTGACAACAATCCAAAAATGGTAGGTAAACCTTGTTTGTGTGGAGGGTAGCATGCCTCACCCCAAAGGAAAATACTACAGTATACAATAAAGAGGCAAAATAGCTATGGTTTTCAGGCTGTCTTTGTTTACAGCTAACAAATACAGCTTCATGTACTGTATCAACCAAGCATCCATTATGCCCTGTAGGCTACCAAAATAGTGAACGTTGCAATATCAAGCTACAAACTACTATTACTCATGTATTTAATTCGGCAATGTATTACAAACACTTTGCATTTAACAGTAAATCCTCTCTAGAACTACAATATTTGTAAAAAATTTGTCTCACTATAAACATACGGTTGTCTGTGCAGACTAGAGTGGGTTTTTATAGTAGTATTCCCTATAACTTTAACACGTTGTTTTATTTATATATTTAGATTAAGTAATCATCTCAATTACACATAAGGGGCAGTCGCAACTCCCCTTTCCTCTATAAGTGTAATTGAAACAATTGTAAAATGTATTACATAACATTGTGTCTACATAAAACAGTAAATAAAGCAAAAAAATAAATAAAGCAAATATACCAGATTTTTCAAAAAGGGTGTAATTATTCAAATGTCAGATGCCAAACTCAATACAAAATGCAGTGAAACTGTAGACACTGGTAACCTTTGAAGTGATGTTATCTCAAATTTGTAAGCACACAAGAGGGGAATCCTCATTCCAATGGATAAAAAAAGAATACTGCATTACAACATGCTGCATTACAGTATGTTGATGCAAGCAATAAATGGCAATCCACTAGTTTAATCTTAGCGCACCAGTATTACTTTGTGAAGCACACGAGTACTAGCTTATTAAAACATCTGGTCAATTAAATACCAAGCTATGTTACTTTAGAGTAGCTGACTAGAGTAGTTCAGCTTTGTTTACTACATGATTGACTCTGACCCATCAGTGCATGATGCCATGACAATCAATCTGAAATTGGAATGAAGGAATACTATTTTCCCAATCATAGCTCAATGGAGCAGCAAGCTATCACTGTGACGGTAGTGGTGTTATTCTCAGACTATTCACTATTTCGTTTTGCTTTCTCTGACACATATTGTAACCAAAGTCAGAGATAATTGTGTGGTATGTCAGTTGTCATTTGTAATTGTAAATTGTCATAATGAGCGACAGCCTCCTTCTTGTAGGCATAAAAGTTACAAACATAAGCAAACGCAAGGTATTCACGTCTGTACGACAACTTAGAAAATGTTGTTTGTAGCCTAGGAACGCAGGTAGGTGGTATGTAGAAATACACACATCCATTCCATAGTAGCCATTTGACCACATCTGTGCATAAAACAGATCATATCTGCGGCTAGAGGACCTCAAACTTACAGTTGAGCTTCCTGAAGATGTCATGGAATCATTTCAACAGAACATCCAGGACGGACGGCGCATCTGGAATCACGAAAACATGTCGGCTATCAACCTAAACCCCAGTAAACTATCGATGTCTAAGGTGCTCTTGTTGGATAGTGGAATAATAACACCATAACTTGCAAGTTGTATTTTGAAAATATCACGTTATGTCTAACGTTAGACGAGTCCAAGTCAGTCGTGTGGTGTGCACAGCATTAACTTGCCTACACCATCGTAGAGGAGGTGAGGAATTATTTATTAGTCATTGAACATTTCTGGGGTTGCTGCAGCATACTTTAAGTGATAGAAAACACTATAGTACACAGGTGTTCTTTTATCTTCACTTTTAATTAAAATGGAAACTACCAACGTTTCGGTCAACGACCTTTTCAGGGTATATATGCTGCTTACTTGGGATTATTTTAAGAATTCCCCAGTGACCCAAAGAAGGGCTTTATTATTTAGGTGTATTTAGAGATCACCACCAAAGGACAATGAGTCGTGATTGCCACCAGATCGGCACATAAACCGAACATAACAAATTCGTCAGAGCAAGAAGGTAACCTTAAATAACATTAGCCACTAGAACGGTGGCTAACGTACATCGTTTTATTTGTTTACATTTTACGTTACCTCTATGTAGCGGTCCTCATCAAGAATTTTCCGTTGTAGCTTCCCATTTTCTTCGGGCTGTTGCCGATTAACGTTAGCTAATGCCGTGAAAGAATTAACAGGGACCAGGGATGCACCCATCAGCGATCTTCTTACACTTGCACTACCTTCCATTGTTACTATTTGTATGTTTCGGCTAACCTAAATCGGTGACCAGCGTAGCTAGCTAGCTAGTTCTGGTAGCTACCTAACGTTAGCTAATTTGGTGCCTCGTTGAACCGATAGAACACCTAACAAAGTTTGTTGTAGCCAGTAAGACTTGTTTGTATAGATTGATAAATGTAAATATTTTCACCAGTTAATTCTAGTAGAATTTATAGTAGTAAGAAGTAGCTAGTTTCTTTAAAGTTTTGTTCGAAAAAACGTAAGCCAGTCGAAGTAAATGCGTCACCGGACGTTTATAAAACTACGCAGCTGTTGTACGGCTGCCAAACATTTCCGGTCACGGAAGTGGTGTCTCAAATTTGTCGACATAATAATACAATGAATAGAATTGATCGGTCATAGAAAACGATAAAGGATGCAATTTGTAACGAAATGGAAACTCTTGTTTGGAAATATGACTAAATTCAAGATGGGAGCATTATATTTAAACTTTACTAATATATTCATAGGCTAGGCCTACGATTAATTGGTCTTTTACCAGTAAAAATAAGCTGCATTCCTACAACTCAAGCCTGTCTTTCAAGCCTAAATTAATTTTCTAGATTTAGCACACCAAACGTTATTCTTTTTTGACGCCTCCACTTTGCTCTTCGATTTTTAAACCACACCTGTAAAAAAAAAATGACACACTGTCAGGCTTTTTCGTTAATGTAGCCTAGACTACAGTCTTATTGGTCCTGCCCAATTTTTCATGATAGTCCTACAATTGGCGTCATCGACCAAATTGACGTCCTACAAACATTACGTCATCGACCAAATTTAAGATTTGTAAATAGTTCGGTAAAAAACAGCAAGAACAACCTAGGCCTACTCTACGAAAGGTGCATATGTCAACATCAATCATTAGTGGAAATATTTTGCGAACTCACTTCCACTCTCTCCTCACGTAATTGAGTACGCTCTGCAAGTTTTTCTCGCGTGTTCACATCTGGATATTGGTTCTGTAGAAACAGCTCCTCCAGAGCATCCAACTGTTCTTCTGTGAATATAGTTCGATGACGTCTGGTGCGCCTCTGTATCAGACTGAATGACTGATCCTCCCTGCGTGTGTCTCCCGATTGGCATGGATCCATAAATATTCCTCTGGGGTACCAAGGGTACTGATGATCTGCATAAAAAAATATTTTAAAGCTATCAAAGTTTCGCCAATTTAAAGTTTAACAGCATGCACGTCTTCTCCCTGCATTTTTTATTGGTGAAATGTGTTATTCGAAAGGCCTAATGTAGATTTGTTGATCTTACTTGCTGAAAGGCAGTCAGTCTGGAAAGCCTCCCCATAATGAAAGCAGTAGCAGCAGCAACATAAACAGGAGTGTGCAGACTTTTCTTGACTATCAGGGATGCTCTCAGATGCCACTTTTTGCGCACATGGTTCTGTGGGGGTTGCTTGACATCGCTGGTTCTCTTCACCACTGTTAGGAAGCCTATTCAGTATATTGTCAATTGTAAAAGAAAACCTGTCTTTTTCCATAACTGACCAATCAAATACAAATAATAACCAGTATAAAGGTTTAAAAAAAGATATACTGAACATCTGGATACTCGTAGCACAAGTTCTCCCTTTTCTTCTGTGCAGCTTCTGCTGTCTCTTCATTTTATAGGTGGAATTAGGGGGTGTGGGGGGTGTGGGGTGTGTGTGTGTGTGTGTGTGTGTGGGGGGGGGGGGGGGGGGGGGGGGGAGAAGAAAAAAGCTATAATCCCTCTATATGAAACAGACACATAAAAAAGTTTAAACCTAATTCCTTGCTAATCTGGGCAGTTTTGTGAGGAGGTTAGGTTCAACTAATCTTTCCTCATTGGTTTTCTCAAAAATAAATCAGATTTCACTGCATTAAATGAGGGATAGCGGTTTTGGTAGGGAGGGTCTAAGAACCGTATTGTTGTGGTTTTACAGAAAATGGGATTGGAGGGTATTAAATGCTGGATTTAAAGATGGACCCTGTGCTACCTGTAGGGACCTTTAGACCATTCATTTAACTTTGGGATTAGACACAGACTTTGTTACCCCATGCGATTTTTTACTCTTGAATTTTCTTTAAAATGGATTAAAAAAAATTGCATGTGGAAAAGATTACTTAATTTGACACATACACACTCACACACTCACACACACACACACACACACACACACACACACACACACACACACACACACACACACACACACACACACACACACACATTTGCTGAACTAGTTTAAAGTAAACTTTTACGTAAATATAAGATTAGTAAGTATTATTATTGGTATTCATTGTATATTCCTTCATTGTTCTGCAGGCAGAATAAGCACAGAAGAATGCACAAATACAATAATGACATCCACATACTGTATTCCATCATGAAGACATCATTTAGATCAAAGACAATAAAATGTAAAACTCTGTAAAAGGCTACTCACTTGCCTGTTTGGTTATATAAAAAAATTCCCACGAAAACTAGACAGTAAAGAGGTGCCTCTGCATTCTCAAGCATGTGTGGGCCTTATCAATGTGTAGCAGCTCTTTCAGTCTGCCTTTTTGGACAATGTACGCTGCGGATGTAAAGCTATTACAGGCCGTTTTCATTCTCCACCAAATCCTGTGATTTCATACAAGGCAATACACCTTTTTTTAAGAGAATTAATGGATTTTCACAACCAGTCTTAAGCTTCTCTGATAAGGGCTTTTGAAAACAGATAACAAACACCACCTCATCCTCTTTCACTTGGGTTTAATAGCTTGCAGATTGTTGTTATATAGTTTCTTGGCTAGCTGAGATAGCTATCTATTTTCTTTGTGGTTTCGAATAGATAGAATTGTATCACAACCACATTGGTTGAAATTATTACTGAGGATTAGTATGATAAAAGTCTTAAAGTCTTGTTGTCAATAGGCCTATGTGTCAAACCTTTATGGAAAAACATAATATCTGCCCTGGACAAACTCCAATTTTAATACCATGTAAAATATGTTATCATGTGGAATTGTTAATTGCGTAGGCTATACATGTGAGTCTAATTCCTAATGTCCTTCTTTTACCACGTTAGGCTGCCAGCTTTTTTAATTCTTAAGGTACTGAGAAAAAAGAAAAAAGAAACCCCCCGCACACTGTCTAACGCTTGCAAATAGAATTTATTAATAGTAGACTACGTTTCAATCACTACATGATCTTCATCAGGTCTAAACACACATGAAAAACCTGTCATTTTATAGTCAAGGATACATGACAAAAAACAAACAATCAATATAATAAAGGCACCTGGCCAGTCAAATTGGTGCCCTGACATAGTCATCAATACTGACATGTCTAGCATTTAATCCGCCACAACAAACCATAAACAATGAACAACAACAAACATGGCATTATATATATATATATATATATATATATATATATATATATATATATATATATATATATATATATATATATATACACAGCAAAATGTATAGTCTATATTATGACAGTTGTAAGCTATTTGAAACATTCCCAATAGTAAGACTCGTCATAGTACGAAACAATTAGTACAAGAAAGAGGAAACACACGCAGGTAATGATTCTCAGGATAGGAAAATTACAAGGTACACTATGTACACATGGTTGGTATTGTTGTAGACAGAAAATGCTTAATACTGCGATGGTGATGCATCAAAACGCTATATGATTACTTGATATGAAAACAGTTTTTTGTGAATCAATTTGTTACAGCCATACTGTGGAAAAAAAGCTTTATATTAATACATGTTATCTTTTTAATAATAATAAATAAATGAAAGTTGTTCCCTATTTTACGTTGTATGGAACAGAATTGATGTTGACGCTTGGTATTTGACCAGGCAGGTCCCTGCTAGGAGTGCAATTACAATCTGTGGCATAGGTAGTTTCTACCATGGTAGAAATCATGGACAGATGGAGCAATTAATGACTCAGTGCACTTGTGTGTTGTCTATGAGATTTCACAGGGGAGAGTTCTTGACAAGTAATGGTTCGCTCCAGCCCTCTAGCCACCCTTTACTCACTTTCAAACTTGTAAATTAGCTCATTACATCACAAGGCATGAAAAGTTCTTGTGTCAATAGGTTGGCTTCAGTCAAGTGAAACAACTATTTAGCATGGTAGGTGGTTGAGACAGGTTGAAAATTAAAAGTGTAGGGCAGTACAATAACAATTAGGGTTGGGTAATTGGGCTATGCTGCAGTAGTTAATCAGGAGTTGTTGAAAATGAGTGGGGCATTCTGTCCGAATCTTAATTTGACAGACCACTCAATGTGTGAGAATAGCACATATATCCACATGGGTTGGGGAAGAAGCATAAAAATCCTCATCCAAAGGTATCAACCACATCCATATTAAATGTTCAGAGAATCTTTACTCTTTACTTCCCCTCAGTTTGGAGATGTAGATGGCAGGGCTCAATTCAACACAACATCCAGGAGCCAACTTGAAAACCTCAATGAAATATCTGCTAATGCTTTAAACCCTCACTCTAAATATATTTTTTCTAAAGTGCTCATTCTGGATTTGGTAATAATAACACTATGTTCTGTGTGTTTTTATATTTGACAAGTTGCAGTTGAAAATAAAACAAAGCCAAGTTAGTTTAAGCTGTGTGTGATGAAGCCATAGTAAACTATTATGCTGGGAGTGGTGATGAAGGGACAGTTCTAGTACACTAAATAGGCCTATTCGTCGTCCTTTATAGTCGTTGTTATGACTTTTCAGAGGGGCATGTTTTCGTTTTTTGGAAAAATAATCGAGCAGTTGCTATTGCTGATAATTATGCTATTGACTTTGCCTGCATTGTAATGCATCAACATAAGATACAAGTTTGAACCGAATAACAAATCAGACAGAAAGACATTCCCGCAATTTGGTTGAAGGAAAGTAGCAGGAATAAGATAAGAAACAACTTTCACCGCCGGTATTTTATTGCACTTTTATTTTGAAGCAAAACTCATAACCGAGTGCATCAAATATGTGAGGGCTTTTTGCGCCCTCTTGCGACGAAAGATAATAAATTGAAGCGATAGAGCGGCACGGAACAAGTCACTCGCGACAGACTGCATGGGGCGGAAACCAGGGCGGAAAAGGCGGGAGCGTCGCTTCCGCGACCGCACAGCGCGCGAGCAGAACAAGAACATCAGGGCAAGATGGACGATAAGCTGATATTGTCTGTTTTTAATTTCCCAGAGCTGTACAATGTAACGCAGCCAAATTATCGTAGTACTGATAGTAGAACAAATGCTTGGAAAAATATTAGCACGTTAGTGGGTCTGCCAGGTGAGTTGTTCATAGTTTTCTAAGTTTCAAGTTTTTTGGCTACTTGTTTAGCTAATTAACGTTATGCAGAACCATCTTTAGCCAGCTTTGATGGCCGGCATAAAATGTTGTGTATCAACACTTTTGTGAGTTCAATGTAAGTTGTATTGTTATTTTACGACGATTAAAAATGATACTGAACGGCAAGTGTGCGAGGTGGGTGCGTTTTGCCATTTCTTTGAAACGGAAGGTCCGCGCGAGTTGCATTGCATTCAATAGACATGCGTATCATCTCATTGCCGCTGCACATACCGACGCAGGACGCGCTTACCAACAGTTGTAACTTTTTGATAAATGAACATTTCTGGCCTATGTGTACATTGTGGTTTCTAAATTTGGTTGGCCAGGTGAGACGGGGACGTGCGTGTCCCTGATATTTATATGTATATTAAAGTAGAAAACGGACCGCAACTAGGGTTTGGCACAGAGAAGTCACAGATGTCCATAATAAGTACATAATGAAATTTTAGCAAAGTATAGTTTAGAAAATATAGTTGTTTATTTTGGTAGACTAGCATATTTGTATAAAATAGAGGGAGGGCAATTTAACATTACAACTCCTTGTTTTAACAAAAATTATTTACATCACACGGTCTAAAGTCTGACTTTGTAATTTCTCCAACCAATTTTTCCACTTTACTAGCTGAGGAGTGCAAAAGGAAGTGGAAAAACTTAAGAGACAGATATCTAAAGGAAGTTCGACAAGAGATAAAGAGCAAGCAGCAAGGAGAACCTTCCCCAAGTCGCTGGAAATGCAGACACTTGCTGAATTTTCTCGCACCTTTCACAGGGTCAAGAAATGGGACAGATAATGATCATAACGATGACGCTGAGAATCCGGATAATGAGTCTGCAGATGCAGAAGATGAAAATAAGTTTTCTAACTCACACAAGATAGTCCAGACAAACAGGACCACCACAACTCAGGATGGCAGTATGCAACAGGTAGCACTGGCAACACAGTTGTCTCCAGTCTCGCCTGCTACACAGATGAGCCAGCTTGCTTTCTTGACTAAGTTACCACCAGGAGAACAGATAGCCTCAGTGCCCAAGTCGAAGGACAAGGCGCTAAGACGGAAAAGGTGTTTAATGAGCGAGTCACCTGCATCTACAGTACCTACCAACATTCCTCTCCCTGCTAAGATGAAGAAGCAAGTCAATAAGAATGGCTCTCTTTTACCGAACAGATCACGAGATGAGGATGAATTGTTTCTTTTGAGCTTTGTCCCTGCTTTGAAGCGGCTTGCTCCACAGAAAAGATGTGAGACAAAAATGAGAATCCATCAAATAATGTACGAGGCAGAGTTTAATCAGGTACCCTTGAAAGCCAAAGAAGAACAGACTGAGACATAAAAGTAGACCAGTTTTTGTATTTTAGGCCAGTTTTTGTATTTTTTCTGCCAGCAAAAAAAGGGTCCATACTTGGCTTAGGTGTGTTGTAGGCGTGTTTTTTTTGCAAAAAAAGATCCTGACGAAAAATACTTTTTTTATTTAAGAGTTTAGTTTATGGTATGCTACTCGTTTAGAAAAAGGAATGTTAATAAGATCACACAATGTCACTAAACTGATCTACCTATCTTCATCGCTGTTTAAATAAAGGAAATCACTTGTAAACGCTTTGTGCATTTGGGTTGGGATAGCAATAGTGAAAGCTGAATTATTCATACATCATGTTTGATATAATTATTCGAAAGGTAAATGAAAGTTGATGCTACTGAGTAGCATTTAACTAATTTACTAGTTGACTGGTCTAAATCCAAAAGAATCTGCCAGTGCCTACAAATTTGGCTTAACTTAACCTTAACTGTTTGCAAATATTTCAACATTACAGTTGTTCTCAATAGCTTAGACCACTGTTTTGAAACAGAATGCCTTTTATCAAAACAATAACACAGCCATCAAAACAGAAACACACTTAATAACACAAAACACAAAACTTAAAATAAGTGCAAACATTACCAAAACTGAAAATACCTGTCACAAAAAAAGAATAAGTCCATGAAAACAGAACAATTTGTCACCTAATGAGAATAATGTGTTTTTATAACTCAAACTTCTGTCACCATACAAACACAGTCTACCACAACAATTTATATTTCCTGCAAAATGCTCTAAACACTCAAAACTAAAAATACTCATCTCAAAACCAGACAAATTCACCAAACAACCCTTTGTCAACTAATTAGAAGACCGTTTGAGCAGTTACTACCTACTGGCATTCTAAATAGGCCTACTGACCACAACAGTCAATATACAAACAACTACAAGCTTTCAAAACTGGCAACTGAATGAGACGCTGTAAAGTTGTAGGAGAAACCAACTTCCACAGGAAAACTAACATGTTTACATAATTGTTTTACTGTCACTATAATGTCCCATATTTTTTTTGCTAAACGTTCCAATTAGCTACTGTAAAAATGTAACATACAAATAAGGATCAAAATACACAGCATTTCCAGAAGACGACTGTAAAGCACCCAACCCTTTACAAACAATCTTCCCAAATCTCATACAAAACATACCTTCCACAAAAGACATTGACAACAATTACTGACTGTAAAAATGCCCACATTACAGTATTGCTAATCCTCCCAATATGAAAAGAGAAAATCATATCAACACAGAACATATAATGAATCTGTTGTCTGTTTCAATGGCCGTGTTATCATTTTGCTAAAAGGAATTGTTTCGAAACAGTGGGTTAAGCTATCGAGAAAAACTGTAATTCTGCTTGACTTGCATAGTGGTAGTAAACATGTGGACACCTGCTAATGACCTTTTCCTTTTTAGAAATGTATGCTCGGTGTTAAGGACATTAGAATAATCAACTAGTATTTTCTTAAGTCAACTAACAAGTACTTCATGGATGAGTCGACTCGTCATGTCCACCCCTAACTGATAAGACTGAATATTCCATACTTTCCTTAAAGGGTGGAAGCCTTGCAGGTTGTTTATTTTTTGGTCTTAAACGTTAACAATTACAAAATAGATTTTAGTCAGTGTAGTCAAGAGGGGAATCACATTAGACATAAAACTGTGGACTACTCAAACATATACATTTTTAAGATATTTAATCACAAGTAGTTTTATCCTGAATTTTGTCCTGAAGAAAAAAGTATCATGGGTCGTAATCAAAGAACTTCAACCAGCTAATTTAGAATTTTTTACTTGTAATAGTTGTCTAATAACAATACAATGGCATTTAATTGTACATAAATAATTTTATTACTTTAGCTAAATATATCTCAGGTTAAAATCAAAACATGTGCGACTAAAATGGGCCAAATAGACAAATAATTTACAAAATTAAATAATTAATCAATGGTTACATACAAATGTAGTATTTCTATACAGTTAAAATGTATACAAATACTGATATGTTGGAAAAGAAAAATAGACCATTCAGAGCCCTATTCTTACCAGTAAAACATATTACCTAGGTAAGAGTTTATAATTTTAAATGATAAGGAACAGTGTAACTTTGAATAAGAATATAATTTATTTCAAGTGAGATAGGGAATATTCCTTTAAAATAATGGCATGCTAGATCCAACTTGACCATACTTCATTTAACTTGGCTATTGCCAGTATCTTAAGCATAGTTGTTGACAGTATCTTTTTAATCAATCAAAACCTATGTTTACACAAACAGGCATTCTTGCAGTGATATCACAGTTAACTGGGTTCTAAGTTTATAAAAGGGGCATGGCTATAAACATACTCTTTAAACAAAAGATTTCAACGGGTAAAATAAATTAGGAAAACAGCTTTGATATAGCTTTCAACTTGTCAGTATTGACAGTTGATTTTTTCCCCTCCAAATCAAGCAGTAGTCCTTTTTAGACAAATACTAAATCTGTATGGTGTATCAGTGAGGTTGAGTTAACATTCAAGAGACACTAAGCAAAGTAATTTGACAGAAAACAAATGTAGACACTGACAACAAGGTGTGCACAAGGTTAGAGTGGGTGGTTATAATCATCTAAATAATCGTTATCTAAACCAGTGGAATTGTGGTAGACTACTGGTGTAGCAACATAGACTGAAAGACTTAAAGAATGAGAAGAACTAAAATTGAACAATTGTCGTGCAAAATCGAATTATAAACAAACCCTAATAAATCAGTTAAATGGGGATACAGCTTTGCCATATGTCCATCATCTTTGAAAATGTCCTGCAAATAGGGTATGGGTATACTTGTCTAGTCAGGAAATACATTGAGTCAATTGAGCAATACTTTGAATGCAGACAAATCCACTCAGGCAGATGCAGGCACAACCAAAGGTTCTTATCACAGTAATGTCAGATCTTGAGTTCACATGCCATTGGTCAAATGGGTCATTGTCCAGCCCAACTTTGCTTTTGTTCAGTCGTTTTATGCAATTAGAAGCCAAAACATGATCACCAGAGCCACGAACAAGAAGAGTCGGGACAGGAACTGCTCATCCATATGTTGGGGTGTTCCCGGGGCAGCTGTGAGAGGGAACCATACGATCAAAGTTCTAATAAAGTGCTGAATGGTTGCGTAAAGTTGTGGAGATCACTCATTGTCAGTAGATAAATATGCAAATACCTGGTGGTGGTCTCCCATCATTGATGTTAAAAGCCGTTGCAAAAATTCCAAAAGGAAAGGCACCAATCCCGAAAGACATCTGGAATCCCCCATCTCCAAAGCCAAACCCTTGAAATCCCTATTATTAACAACAGTAAAGTAAACCTTTACATTACTTGTGAGTCGTGACTTCCATGTTGTGAAAAAAATAAAAGGATTCAAACGCGAGATGTGATGCAACAGTAAATGCAGAGTGTTGTCATTCTCAAGAGGCAACAGAGAGAACCTTTTCCTTACTTCTCACAGACAGCAGTTAATAGATCCCACTGGGAAATGTAGTTTTGCAAATGGATTACGTGCAGGTTTGAACTGCAGAAACCAAGGTATTAAGTGCAATAGTTTCATCATGAATGAGTAGCACAAGATAACATCTGGCAAAACACCAGTAAATAAATCTGATTTGGGGACTTGAGTTTAATGAGGAAACTAGTGTAACACATTGCAAATATGATAAAAACTCTGTTTTCGTTTAAGTAATTAAGCTTGTGAATGGCTAGTACATGGTACTTACCCCACGGTTTTCTGGCTCTGGCCTCTGTCCTTGTGGTCTAGGAGGAGTTCGCTCTCTATAACAAGGAGAGAAACCATTTAACTAATCGTTATACTATATAGCTGCTAAAATGCTGCTTTTAATAGCCAATAGCCAAGTGAAATTTAACTCACCTCGGATCCTGTTGGCCAGTGCTCCCTCTGCCATATAATGGGATGACTTTGTCTCTGCTAATGCCAGCTTTGCATACTGGGCAAACTTGTCTGTTTGGTCTGGTTTCCAACCACTACAACAGATAATAATTTCAGAAAATAAATACATAAATATATAATAAATAAATTAAATATAACTAGAAATGATCTAACAGACAAATATGAAATGAAAAATAGCAAACTAACCTGATGTAAGCAAGGCCAACTTCAGAGCCAAGAACACGTAGTTGTGGGATTGCATAAAAAGGCATACATTAATTCAAATCTTTAATATACACATATAGACAATGTTAGCTGTAGTATTATAAAAACCATAACCCAACAACTTTAGTATGTGTACCAGGAAGATGCATACCAGAATAAGTGTCCACAAAGACTGATCACTGCGTCTTTGGATGTATCCAGGCAGATGTTGCACTCGAAAGTGCTGTCCTGATTACCACTTTCCCCTGCAGTCGAGTTGCTAGAGCCAGGATTTGGGGTTTCCGTGGCCGTAGCTCCACAGACTGGAGATGCAGCGCTAGCCATGGATTGTATCCTTGAGATGAGTACGATGGATCAATGGGAGGTATAAACGACCTCTGACGTTTAAAGCAAGTCGCATAAGAAAACGATGCTCTAAAAGTTTGGAATCTAAACAAAAATATGTGATTAAATAAGGAATTAATTTAAAGGCGCTCGTACAAAAGTTAAAAATACCCTGTAATTTAAGTAGCCCGACTAGTATACAGCTTGGCTAGTTCAGCCAATAATTAATCACAACGCTAACGTTACCTGTTTCACGCAGACTTAATCTGATTGTTAGCGTCGTTAGCTTTGTTTGCTAGCTATGTTAGTGGAGACTGGGAAAACAACTGACCTACGGTTTAGCAAAATGACATAAAAACAAACGAAACAGGAATCCCCGTAGAGCAACTTCAAAGACACAAACAGCTTATTTAACCAGGTAGAAGAACATTTACCTTGCTGTTAAGTTACTTTAATTACACGAGATTGCATCACTAGTAGTTATGTCCGGAAGTTTGGAACGTTTAAGACCAATGGTTGTTCGAGTCCTCGTCCTGGTTCTGATTTGTGATTGGTTGTGCGGTATCCAGTATGTCCTAGCATTAAAAAAACGCGTGAAAACATTCCCCATACGGAACGCCCATTTGTCATGTTAAAATTCTATATCACGTAGCATACAACGATTTATGGGTAATACAATCTAAACCAATCGACGTGAAACATAGCACACACAAAGCTCGAGGGCGTAGGGATCAAAATAAAAAGCAGTTAATTTCTAATTTTGCAAACAGCCAATTCTTGTTAATTTTAATATGGTGTTGTAGTTATACTGTCTGGGTAAGTTATGAGCACTTTATTTCTTGTGTGGAGTCGGGTGTTCAAGATCATGATGAAATGTATCTACAAAAGAAACAAAAAACATCATTCATATTATGACGTTTATTACCATGCTGCCTGTAATCAGTTTTGGTTTTTTTTGTTAATACGAAATCTGACCCTTTGACTTCCTTCGTAAAATTCAAATTGTCCAATAAGGAACTAAGGGCTGACCACCTTTGCTGAAAAGTATAAACTTCTCTTTCGATTTACACACTAACAATTAAAGGTACAGAAATCAGGAAACATTTACAAGTTTGTCACAGAAAGATCTTTTTTTTATCTGTCTTTTGTTCTTTTGATCTATATATATAAAGTTTGGTATGTTATTATGATGATCACACATTATGGATCCATGAAAGAAGTTCAGACATTAGTTGTAGCTTTATTCTCCAAAGATTTTGAAAGGTTACGACAGGCTGTACGATCCCCCTCTCGCATTGCACTCTCAATCCTCCACAGTAAAGATCTCCTAAGTGTTAACCTAAAATCATTGCCTATAAACACATACAGAATGGGATTTATTAAACTATTTGTGGCAGCCAGAGTGCCACCCACCTTCAGTCCAGTCCTGAGTACCTCCAGGCTGTGGTCATCCAGCCGTAACTCTATCATAACAAAAGCATGAAAAGGAACCCAGCAGACAAAGAAAGATACAATGAGAGCAGCAATTACCTTGAAAGGCTTTGTGGATTTGATGGTTAAGCTCTGCAGCCTCAGTGTGAGTACTGAGCCACAGAAAAGAATAATCACAAAAGGAATCACAAAGCCACAGATGAATCTAGACATAGCTACTGCGTTGTGTCTTGTAACTGACATGTAGTCAGTGTAGCATTGTGTGACAGCCCCATGCACTTTGATTTGGCGATATAGCAGTGAGGGCACGGTCAGGGCTGCAGAGAGGGCCCACATGAGGACCACCACACCACATGCCTTTGGTAACGTTCTGTGATTCTGTGACCAGATAGGGAATGCTATCATCACACAGCGATCAACACTGATCAGAACTAAGAGAAAGACGCTGCTGAACATGTTAAGAAACAGAGCAGATGAAGTGAGCTTACACATGACTAGCCCAAATGGCCAGTGGGAGGTTACAGTATAGACTATGTCCAAAGGTAGCAAGGCACAGAATAGAAAGTCTGAGATGGCTAGGCTAAAGTACCAGGTGGTGGTGACTGTTTTCCTCATCTTAAAACCACATATCCAAATGACTAGAGCATTTCCACCAAGGCCCAGAAGGGATATAATGGCATTAATCACCACCAGAGGTTCTGTTGAAAAGAGCTTACTGCTGAAAGTAACTTGATCAATTGTCATGTTATCTTCAGTTCCATTTTCCGCAGAATAGTCCAAATACTCGGTGTAGTCGAAATCCATGGTGTCTTGTAACATATTCCTACACATTTGAAACATTATTAAAATATTGACAACCCAAAATTCATCCAATTTTTTCAAAAGCTCAACATAAACCTCATGCAGTTTATGTTATTGACATAACTTGATAAATCCACCAACACACATTTAAGTTTATTTAGAGTAACAGATTTACTGTGACCCATAGAAGATATACTTTATATGCATTTGGGTTATGGTTTTAAGTGAACAAAATGGCAAACGAATTGCTGGAGTTCCAACACTGGAACAACTATTGGATTACAAAGAATATAACCCATATTTTTTTAATCTTACCTTGTATACGAAAACATATCATATGCTTTTTAATGTATGTCTTAGATAACACAGCTTTGTTTGGCTTTCCACAACAAACTTTACTTTGAGTGCAAATTAGATGACTTACCAATGTCAGCATGAAAGGGTCTGTGGAAATCTGTTCAAAATATGATACTGATATTTGGCAATTTCTTTGTTCCTACTTCTCCTTTTTGTAGGCCTTGCCATCAAAATAATGTTGTTCCTCGCTTCCGTAGACAATGCATGCATACGTTTACTAGGCAACCAAAACTTACTTTAGACCATTTAAAATAATAAGATAGGTAATATGTTCTCCTTTATAATCTTACATACTTGTAAGTCTTAAGAAGTTTAACTTCTTACTAACTTCTAACTTTAAAGATAGGTATCTTTTGTCTTTCACTGATCTGAAAAAGGTAAATGAGGGAGATATAGGCTATATGTAATTTGTTTTCTTTGAAAAAACATTCAATTAGATTCTAATCTATTCATTTACATTCACATATTTTTATGAGGCGGTATTATTTACCTTTTTGTGTTCTGATAGAGTCTGGTAAAATTACTTTATGTCTGTGGCTGGTGTAAAATGCTCCAGAAAGGATTTTGAATAAGCAGAACATACCTGTAGGCCTACATTTATTTATTTTTAGCATTTATCATTATTATTATTATTATTATTATTATTATTATTATTATTATTATTATTATTATTATTATTGTTAATCGTTTTAATCAATTTTATGTTTTTTAGGCCTATTGATTAGGGCCTAATTATTTTCTTTCGAGGCTAATCAGATTTTTAAAATCAATCTATTAGTTTTATCATGCTATTATTTAGCATATATTGATATAGATATTGATAATTAACATTATCTATTCTATTTAATTCTTTTTTTGCGTAAAAGCTAAAACGAATTTTTTTACACCTTGGTATATGAAATTTAAGGTTTTTTGAAACTTCAGAACTCAAAAGATTTATAGTAAAAAAAATTGTCGAGTGTAATCTTGTCTAGCATTGCATTAACAGACATCATTCCAGACGAGCTATCCTTTGCTTTGGCCCGTGACGTGCGCTGTCTGCTCACTACTGCCTCTCAGTCTTTCTTGAGTTTCGCAGTTCAGGTTAGTGCGTCAGACAAACACAGCAACTAACATGGCCGGTACCGTGGTCAAGACGTGCCTCAATCCTCTTGCTTTTATCACCAGAAGGCTTTCTGCCCCGGAGCTAAGCCTTTCGTGTTGCTATCACAAAAAGGTAAGCTGTTTTATTTGAAGCTAGTAAATCGTTTGTGTAATGACGTCAGTTTATATATTCTGGCTACTCTGGACAATTGCAGTTAACGTTAGCTAAGTTAGGTTAGCTCATTCTAGCTAAATGTGACTTTGACAGTTCAGATAACTTGACTATTTTGTGGGACAACGAGCTGCTTAATCTTGCAGATGGGCTTGCAAACGTGGTAAGAAAACGCAAAGTTAGCCATACGTTGCTTACTATGTATGTTATATTCAGTTGTTGACATAACATATTTCAGTAACATTTAGCTAATACAAACTATAATCAAATACATTTATGCCAATCACACTGATTATAAACTGTAGTTTACAGTGTTTTTTTTTTTTTATTAATTCAACCAATTTAACTTTAGCCAACTAAATTTGTTTTGATGACGTAGGCAAACTTTGAGTTTTTGTCTGTCTATTTACACTACAGACATAAAGTTACCAAATTAGTTTTATTTATATGCCACATTTTTTCAGATTAAAGCTGGGCCTACAATATTTCTCATATTTAAACAATTGAAGAATTGATCAGTTATCAGGTCAAATACAATTATAATCCATTGGTCAAGTCATGTAGTTGCAACGTTTGTTAGACTACTTTATTAATCCTATTTTTAAGAGGGTATCACTGTTGCGATAGGCCCTTGTTTCCTCTTTATAATCATGGAATAAGCTTAGTTTCGTCATTCGTCAGAATGACTCAGTAGGATTCTGGGAGGGGGAGGGGGAGGGAGTACGAGGGAATATCTATTGTGGGCCGTGCTACCTTGTTCTAATCTGTTTATTTGGATTTCATTTATGTAAGAATAGAACCCACTGATGCCTGCCAGCAATGGGACAGTCCTAGTAGCCCATTTGCCTTATGCTTTTTGCATATTTATTCATAGGAAACTTGTATCTTGTCTCTTATCTTATATTGTGTTATTTTATATGCATCGTAGTTTGGTTATAGACCGAGAAATAGGTCTGAATTGCGTCATTAGGTGAAGCTCTTGAGTGATTCGTATTTTAATATCTCAAGGTTGTAGATCACTATGAGAACCCAAGAAATGTTGGATCATTAGATAAAACCTCCAAGAATGTGGGGACAGGCTTGGTGGGAGCCCCAGCATGTGGAGATGTGATGAAGCTTCAGGTTAGTGGGTGGCTTTTTTTTTTACTATTGCTTTTGCCTGACACTAGCTCAATTGTAACATTTTATCTTTGATAAGTAGAGCATGGGCAGCAAGGTTGTTGAGCTGATGTGGCATTGCAATACCAAACTGTGCTTCAAAGCATTTATGTCTGAAATGTAGCAATTGGTTTTAGAAAGCATAACTAACTGATGATTCAGACTTGATTGGCTGAGTGTATACATATTGTTATACTGCTAGCATATTTTTTTTTTAGCAGTCATCCTTTTCAACAGATTGAGGTGGATGAGCAGGGGAAAATAGTGGATGCTCGCTTCAAGACATTTGGCTGTGGCTCTGCCATTGCCTCCAGCTCCCTGGCAACGGAGTGGGTAAAGGGCAAATCCGTAAGTGAACAGACTGCACCAACCTCTTCCTCTTGTTCCTGTTATAATGTTTTGCGATTCAACACTCATTGCTGTCATCCGACTTCATTTTTGTGATAATTGAATTGAAGTGACCTTTTCTCTGATTGACGGAATTGCTTGTTTTTTTGCGTTTCTGGATTTAGATTGACGAAGCTCTGACAATAAAGAACACTGATATTGCTAAAGAGCTCAGTCTTCCACCGGTCAAGCTTCACTGCTCTAGTGAGTTGCCTTTCTGTCTTATTCTCAATCCTAGTTTTCTGTGCTAATAGGCTTTGCAAATCTGTGTGTTTGGGTCATGCTGGTTCATGGCATGGCCAGGCGGGGCCATGGGAAGGATCTGCTAGCCCTTGATGTTTGCTGATTGGTGTACTCTGCCCATGTGACTGGTTACATATAAATCCCACGCTGGATGTTAGTGGCATGACACAAACATTAATTTACTCCTTCCTTCATGTATTGTCTATCAACTGCAGCACCTATTATGTTCTGCTTATCACTGTGCAATACCCTTTCTCTTTTCCCAGTGCTGGCTGAGGATGCCATTAAGGCTGCCTTGGCTGACTATCGGTTCAAACAACGCGACGAAAAGGTGGCGGTTAAAGCCAGCAACTAAATGATGTCCTCTCCTGTAGTCATGGGCCCCTCCTCCACTCTGCTGCCCAGAGTACATGTATAAGTAAACCTGAATCCCCTTTTCAATATCCTATTCAATGTGAGGTCTAAGATGGGTTCTGGATTCATGTCCACCTTAAGTGATACTAATATAGCACAGTATCAACCAGGCCTCTGTCATAGTGCACCCCACGCCCTTTTCTTTATCTTTAGCCTGTCAAATAAACGCACAATGTAAGCTCTGATCGACCAATTGGTTCTAAGTCAGGCCTTATTTTTTCAGATGACAAATGTGAGTGTAAAAAAGGTTTTCACTGCTTTTATTTAATCGTTGTTTTGCTAGCCGCAATTATGAAGTTTAACTCAAAATATTTTGAGTTACGAGAAGAGATAAATGCATCGATGACAGATAGTATTATGGTTCAAGAATCAGGCTGTATGCATACCCTTTACTGGCCCATATAGTATGTGTTTCAAAAAAGCAATATGAAATGTTTTGTTTGTTTGGTTTCTTTGATATAGATTGTCATGTCAACGAATGTCATAAAAAGTGAATTCTTCCTGAAATAATATGGCCTGCCCTACACAATAGACAGTTGTTACCGTTGTCCACTAGATGGGATCATTTTGCTTTGCATTATTTTCCAAGGATGCTGTGACAATTGTTTTAAAAGGAAATATATATACCAGCTATGTTAATGTGAAAGCAGTGTTGGATATATCATTGATATTTCAATAAAAGACTGTTATCCTGTAAAAGGTTATATGTTGTACGAGTGCAAAGATACATTTCCTTTCCTAGATGTTGCAAATCACATAATACATTTACCAAAGCATGTCCAAAAAAAAAACTGAATGCGGATCCATGTGGGTCATAGGCTGTCAATAGAAATGACAGTTTGTGTCAGGCCGTCAATAGAAAAAAAAGATAATTGTAGTTATATACATATGTAATGGTCCATTTTTGATCTACGCTTCACCTTTTTACTACTAAATACACAATAACAATATTTTTTACAAAAATAACTTGAAAAGAAATTGAAATAAATTCAGTACGGAGAAATAACGTCTGGTTTTAACAAGGCTTAAAAGGCTGTTTTTTCTCCAGTGATCATTGGCACTGTGGGAGTGCAGTCACTCTTTGTTAGATGTGACAGAGGCCTGTTGACCTGCTGGGCCTCTAAGCACTCTGAGTCAGACGGAGACTCAGCTGACTCTTCTTCCTGCAGGCTTGCCTGTTCTGCGGGAATCAAAGGCTGTCGCTCTGGGCTGCTACTCGCTAGGGCTGCGTAGTCAGAGAGCCCACCCAGTTGACTTGGCTCAGGTGCCTGGGAAGTTTCCCTCTCTGTCACGGTTTCCTCGGTCTGCAGCTGCCCTCCATCAGGTATTTGACCTGCATCATTCAAACTTGGCTCCACCACCTTCCTCTCCTCAAGATCAGGTTTGGTAGGTGTACGAAGGTTTTTAACTGCCCTCATGATGTCTGCCTGCAGCTGCTTGCTCGAATCCACTGGCTCAGCCTGCAGCCTGTTTGATGATTTGTCGGGTACCTCAATGAAAGGCTTGGTACCCCCAGTTTTATCCCTCTGGTTCACATACATTGTTGCTGGGTAGGAGGAGGGGTAGTAGGCATTGACCTTACGTCTGCGACTCATGAACACAGCACAACAAATGATAAAGATGATGAGGATGAGTAGCGAGGAGGCCACCAGGATGAGGAGGAAGTTCTCCTGCAGGAGGTCCATCACCTTGGTTAAGAAGGCCTGATCCAAATAGTGGGGGCCACCAGGAGTGGTTGGCGACTCAGAGGTGGATTCACTGGTCGCAGGAAAGGAAAGGGTCGGAACAAAGCTGTCAGGCTCGCCCCCATCTGCACTGCCCTCCATTGAAACATGGAACGGAAGGGGTGTTGCCAAAATGCTGCAGGACCACAGGACCACAGACAGACCAATTAGAAGAAGTGTCTTCCGCAACATCATGTCCTCCGCAACCTGCAAACAATAAAGGACAAGTATTGTGAAGTGAGATGGTGATATTGAACAGCACTAAAGCTGTTTTTCAACTCTTAGTGAACGGGTATTGTTAATTAATACTACAAGATATCCTTGTATTTTGGGTGCACACACACACACACACACACACACATACACACACACACACACACACATATATATATATATATATATATATACATATATATATATATATATTTATACTATAGATATTTATCATTCATCATTCCTTGGGAAAGGGTTTAGTAAAATGTCTCTAAAATAATCTCATGGATACTGGATATGCTCTGTAAAAATTGTGACATGGGGGACAGCAGCTGAGCGTTGATGAGAGGTATGCAGGACTTAAACGTCTTAATTCTAAACATAGCATTCCTCTCGCGGTTTTCCTCTGTGACATTGTAAACACAAAGACACATACAAATAGTAATAGAAGCAGTATGCCACCTGAGCAGAGAGGTAAATTCAGCTATGTGTTATTTTTTTTTACTAAATTAATGTTAATATGCCCCTAAATAGGAATAATAATGTTCTCACTTCATAGAAAGGTAGCTCATCTCTACAAAATGATTTATTTTAGTATTATTGTGGTTATTTAAAATCTAAATACAGTAAATCTTGATATGTAGATATTTTAATACTGTACGTTTAAGCATTATAGAAAACATTGATTGGGCTCAATCGTGGGGAAAATTTAAGAATTGCATTAATTAAATCCCAATTGTGTCCTTTTTTGATGTCTTAGGCAGTCCATTAAGATCAATGGCAAACATGCTTTTTTCTCCTGCATCTACAATCAATAAAACAAATATGTATTTGGTAGAGCTATGTGCATGACCTTACTTTCTTCGCACTCTCTGAAAGAAGACATTCACCTCCATAAGAATAGCATATCAATTGCTACATTCACAAAAAAATCAATGGTTCCAAAATCAGAGGGAGAAAGTACAATTTCCCGATGCGTTACCTCAGAGGATAAGTTACTTGGGAAAAAAAGCAATCCAGGAAAGCTCACTCGAACTATAAAACGTACAAATCAAAAATATTCTAAATACAACTTAAAAAAAATACAAATATTCGAAGTGTGATCCTAAATGTACAGCAAAATACCCCCCCAAAAATCGAATCTGTTTTAGTTTGAATGAATGGGGGACATTGGATGTACCATTGAGGATAACAACCCAATAACAATCATTGTAACTTTTTATGATGTATTATCTTTATTTCTTATTCTACTGGGCATTTTGTGTAAAGTATGAAAAAATGAAGTCATTGGTTAAAATCTTTAAATTATTTACAACTCTAGAGCCATATTTAGAGTGGACTGCTGTCTTGGTCTTCAATCTCCACTCCCCATGGCTGTTTTTTGCTACCTTACGTGAACAGCTATGTGTGACTGCACTGAATTCATCAGGGAGGAGCGTACATACGTAAATAATGTAATCCATCACCTCTTCTACCCAAACATAGGCATCATCTGTTCACACACACACATCTCTCTCTCTCTCTCTCTCTCTCACACACACACAACCACACACACACACACACACACACACACACAAACACACAGACACACACACACACACACACACACACACACACACACACACACACACACACACACACACACACACACACAAACGCAAGGCCAGTTGTATATATAAAACATAACATAGCAATTATTATCGATTAAGGGCTCCTCTGTACAATGCAAGTCAGCAATGTTTGAGGCGGAAAGTATCTGACTTCAAGAGCGTATGCTAGTTTGGAGAATCCATAATATCATAGCACATTAGCCTGACTGATAAACAGTGGTGATTCTCTTCTACCATGAAGATCAGCAAAATAAGTACCTAGCGAAATGGAGGTCTTAAAAGTTACTTACCACTGAGTGCGTGCAAAGCGTATCTTCCCAGGCCTCCACGGAAAATGAATAAAGCAGGAAAACTGCGCTGGGAGAGTGAGTCAGAAAGACATGCAGCTCAGCCCAGCAGCTCTAACAAGTAACTTCTGTGGTTTCAAATTTCAGGCATGAGGTTTATCTAGTTGCAGAGGAAGAAGTTATTTGCCATCAGGACAAATCCCTCCCTCCACTTCTCCAGCCTTCTCCTCTTTCCTCCTTTCCCAACCCTCCTCCCCTTTGGCTGGCCAGAAAGCGCCAGGGCCATGGCCTCCACACAGATTGTTCTCATTAAGGCAGCACTAGTTTATAGTGTTGCTGTGGGGGCAGGGGGAGCTCTGTTCTCCTGTCCACTTATTGGATGCTGAAGGCCAGAGGCAAATCAAAGATAGTAGGACAGAGCCCAACAATGATTGCTCTTGGTTTTACTATATCTAAAGAAGACAGAATAAACGGGTACAAATTGTGTTCACTGTCCTCACCCCACATCACATGCCTGAATACATTCTCATTTCCTTGCCGTTGTCTTCACTATCTTTTGCAGACCTGGTGAAAAGCTCAGGCAAGTTTGGAAACTGATCGTGTCTCACAGGAGGTTAATGTTTCCTGTGTGTGTACTTAACACCCAGAACAGACCCAGAGAGAGGCTGCGTGGGGGTGGTGGAGGAGGGCACGCTCCGAAGACCCCTCCAGAAACAATGAGTAGGGTGTTCTGTTCTGGAGAGAATCAGAGATAAACACATGCAATGTGTGGCCACTTAAGGAGAGAGGGCAGGAATGGTGGTCGTGTCTGGAGAGAAAGTCGGCAGTCAAAGATGACTCCGTTGGAGCTCAGAATGTACACTTGGCAATCTGACTGTAAACACTTTATCAAGCCACATCCACCTTAATATGGTCACTGGGTGTTGTGAGGCCATGCACGCTCCAAAATTCCCTTCGCCTAACCGGCTTTGTCAGTGTAATACCAGGTTATACTGAGTGTTATGGAGCTCTATGTAAGTCTGATGTGTGTGTGCGTGGGTCAATTTCTACAGCAGGGAAATTACTTCTCTCCTAATGCCAAGTAAGAGGCTCCAGTACACATGTTAAAATAAACTGACTCTGCTATTTGGTTGTTCAGTGCATGCCAAGGTAATGTAATTGTAACACAGGAACAGAAAAGAATTCCACGTGAAATACGAGCAGGACAAACACATCAAAGAAAAGTAAATAGAATTGTTTTAATAAAACAAATGTTAACTGATGTGGAAACTATCCATTCAGCTATTTAATTATAGGTCATGTGGTTTATAACTTCAGATGGATGGAGCTTGGCTCGGGTTCACACATGTGGCGTTGAGGAAACCTGTTACTCTTTTGCATGAAAGGAAGTGAATATCAAAATGAGTCCAAGTAAAAAGAAAAGCCTCTCATGAAGTTTAGCAGAGACTTCAGAGCATGGGGGATGGGAACTGCAGGGTCAATAAATTATTGGACCTTCTAACAGAAATATAAGGACACAACCAAATGGATGCTTCTGAATGTGCACCACAGAAAGCCATGGAATAAACACTGACACATCCCATTATTTCACTCAGACAAATGTTACATGGTCAGATTGTGTACGTTTGGTTTAGAATGAAATAAAAAATGTGTTTCTACATACATACAATAAACATTTTCAAATACAAATAAATACATTTAAGCAGAATGTTGAACTACAATTTTTTCCATTCTATCTTAGATTTACTAATAACTGAAATGTCTGAGAGTTACTGAGAGATTCAGGCCATACAAATACTACCAAGTGAATCCACTGAGCACTGAGACTCGATATGATATACAGAATCAAACAGCTGCATTTCTTCATTTTTTGCGTTTCTTTTTCCTTTCAAGGTTAGGTGCACCGCACAAGTCAGAATGCATGACCAAATTAATTGAACTTAAATTCCAAATCAATTGTATCACCTAGATCGTCTCTATAAAGGTCTTCTGTGAAAACACACTGGCTAAGTGAAACACCGTGAAGGCCTACCTGATGGTGCGAATGATTTGGTTCACCTACATTTCTCACTACCTTTGTCAAAAAACCTGGTAGGGAAGCTATATGACCGTGCATGACCACCGTTACGCTTTCTTGAAGTGGTAATGTATGACGGGTTCTGCATTACAGCTTTCTATGTGTCTTCCTCTTGTTTGCAGGAGACGGGGGTGTACTGATCCCAAACCAACAGCATCATAGAGGAAGTAGGCATCTATTCTAAGTAACTGTTTCATATTGAAAGCATTCAACCACAAAACAAACTATTGTAGCTAAAAAGTTATTATTTGTAAGATGCTTTTTCAGTTTTTTTGAAGTGAACCTAATGTTGTTCAACATCTTATAAATGAAACTACCATGGCCTTTAAAAAACAGAAAGTACTATTTCTCTTTAAGCGTGACTACACGCTGTGGTCATTTTCAGGGAGGAAGCTGTTGAGGGTTAGGTTATCTCCTCCCTCCTCGTCACTGTCGTCCACCATTTGAGGCAGCAGGGCTCCGTTGCTTTTCAGGGGGCGAAGTCTCCCATATGAGCTGTTCTCTTTGGACATCAGGGTGGAGATACACACCATTTCTGTGCCCAGCTCCTGCCTTCTCACATGATACAAGTGTTTCCTGGAGGACAGCTTGGTGCAAAGAACGATGGTGCAGACCATGAAGATGGTGGCCACTCCTGCTAATGAGGCAATAGCAATCAGACACTGACCGACCAATCCGCCCCTGTGATTTTTAGAGCAGGTAGCATCTTTGGGGGCGGATGGTTTGAATGTAGGGCTATCTGTCGTTGGAATAGGTAGCTTCTTGGGAATGCGGGGGATCAGGATCCCCAATGAAGAGTTGGTAGAGTTAGCTGTGCTGGAGATGGTGGACGTGACAGAGATAAGCTCAGTGGTTGGGGAAGACTCATCGGTAGTACTGGGCCTTGCGGTGGTGGAGGGCCTGGTGGGAGAGGATAGGAGTCCAGTCGTAGAAAAGGGTGAAGTGGTAGTATAGAACTCCGTGGTCGAGGATGCTTCCGGTAAGATGGAGGAGGTTGCGTTGAGCTCAGAGTCTACAGTAGAGTTGAGAGTCGTAAAGGCTGACGAGGACTGAGATGTTGTGAGGGTGCCAGTGCGGGACGGCGGCCCTTTTGTTGGGTTAGAAGGGGAAGTGTCGGATGCCGCCGTGGTGTTGGTGGTGCGCTCCCCGGTGAAGGAAGTGACATCGATAGGGGAAGTTTGAGATGCACTGGCAGACTCAGAGTTTACTGTCGAGGGTGCAACTGTGGAAGGTGTGAAGTGCACTGCAGTAGAAGTCACATTCGTGTTCTGCAGGAAGGGGGGCAGGGTGGCAGTTGGGCCTGTCTGTTGGCTATGAACTGCATGGAGGTGAGATGGAGCTGTCTGCGTGGAGGTCGTTTGTTCCGTAGACGAACGTGCGGGTCCAACAGGAGGATGCGATGCTGTTGTCAGAACCGTCTCTAAGGCGGGGAAAATGCCCACACCAGAGGTTGGGAATGGGACTTGGCTCGACGTCAGGCGGCTGATCTTTGGGCTTGTTTTCTCTTCCGTTCCCACTGTAGGCCAAAGGGTGTTCTGTGTTGTTGCTGTTGTATTCATAGCCACACCCAGCTGTCTGTTGTTGTTTTGGGTCTCCACGGCAGGGTGACTGTAGCTGCCTTTGGATTGCGAAGGCACAGGGGCAGAGCGGGGGTTGGCCTCAGTAGGAGTCGGGGCTCCTGCAGGGGAGGTCAAAAGGAGGGTTGGTGCTGTGGTTACTTTGTTGCTCTCTGAGACGGCGAGGCTCTGAGTCTCCATGGAGAATAACAGCAGTATGCTCCAGAACAGAGATCGATATATCCTATTGTTCCGTAACATCATGGTCCCGGTCCTGAAAAAAAAACAATCACTGAAAATGTAACAAAGTTTAACATCACGTGATACTGCATATATTACAAATCTGAATGAATCTGAATTAAACAGAACAGTTTCATGAATGCTGTTGTTGGTTGTTGAACCCTATTCAATGCACTGCACCAAAGCAGCCATGTGACTGATGAGTGGCAATGGCAGCATGCAATGAGGAAACCGTGGCACGCATTCGTGTGAAAAGAAAATAAATAACCTCAAGAATGAATATCAGAAGTGGTGATCCACAAGACTCAAGAAACAGTCAATCAGTATCAGATAAACTACTTGAAATCTCTCTCGAAATACTCACACTCTTTTACCTCACAAATGGAGAAGTTCAGGGGAGATGGGGCGACGCGAGAGGCTGAGCTTACAATGACGATGCAGAGAGGACTCGAGTGCATTTCAGTCTGTCCCATGGGTGTTGTCTAGCAGTAAGTGACAGGCATATAAGTTCCACTACCTGGTGTGAAGAAACAGGAAGTGAATGTTTCACAGCTCACCAGAAGTTGGCCAAACCCGAAAAGTCAGAGAGATGTATAACACAGACAGCACTGCCCTTGTAAGATGCAAAGCCTTCACTAGTGCCTACATGGAAGGACTTAGTGATATAAATGCTGATTTATAGATTTATAAGACAACATTTTTTGTTGAGAATGAGAAGTTGAAATGTGATATTAGATCCAGTTAAAGTGAATGTAAAGGAGCAGCTAGACCTTTAGGCTGTGGAGGAGAGAGGGCCCAGGTTTAATGATGATGGCTGTGATATTAGCTGTTGGTTGACGGGTGGGAAGTATACCAATATATAAAGACAGAAAAGGCACAAGGCTCATGGCTGTCCTGTGAGGCAATAGAAATACAATTCAAGTTTTGAAACCTGCCTCCATGGAAACCACCACTTCCTACTCTGATGAGTCAGTGGTGAAGTGTACAGATCCTCTTAGTGATTAAGCTCTAGCAGAGCTATCTCAGTTCTCTCTTTAACCAGGGCAAGTAATTACAAGTTGTTTTTGTAATTAGTATTAATGTCATGATTGACAACCATGCTTTGTTTAAAATGTAATGTATTATGTGGATTAAAAGCTGTGGTAAATCCTGAGATTGTGGATAGACCACTAGATAAAAAGATGGCAAAACTTACCAACCAGCCACAAAACATGACATCTAACCCCACTGAACCTTCAAATTAGCAGTCTGAAAAGGCACATTCAAAACTTTTAAGAAGTGAGAGAGTTTTCACGTAAGATACAATAAACATAGAAGTAAGTTAAGCAAGATATAGTAACAATCTCCCTCAGATACGTAAGAAAAAGACAATAATTCCCACCAATGAGGTATTCTTGTCAGCAGACCGTTTTATTATTATAGTAATATATCTCTAATAATACCAATTCACATCTAGCCATTCATCAATCCCCATTTACCTTGGGCCTGGTAATCGTGTGTCCTCACATTACATTTGGTGTCTGGCTGTCAGACACAGCTTTCCACCATATTTGGTGGTGGTAGCATTCTACAAAACAATCCTGCATGGGGTCTGGACAGGAAGCCAGCACCAGACCAGTCACTTTCATGACGCTAATAAAACCAGTCCATCTCCTATCCTATCACAGGAGGTGAACGGAGTGAAAGCTATTGAACCAAACCGCAGAACTCTGGAATTATGTGAGGGTACTTACCCAAACTAAAGAGTGTAGATCACCAAATAACCATAAACGACAAGGACACAATAAGGTCCATGGTCTTCAACATATGCTAGTTTAGGCAATGTAATGGGGGTGGGGTGGGGTTGTAATGAGGTTAGACTACATAATTCTGCATTACGTTGCATCAAAATGTCATAGCCCA
Source organism: Aplochiton taeniatus (assembly GCA_017639675.1). Classification (NCBI taxonomy): domain Eukaryota; kingdom Metazoa; phylum Chordata; class Actinopteri; order Galaxiiformes; family Galaxiidae; genus Aplochiton; species Aplochiton taeniatus. The sequence goes on along the minus strand of CM030172.1, from coordinate 25,310,413 downwards.
GGCTACTACAGAGTTTATAAGTAAAATCATCAAGAAAGTTGTTTTCTGACAGCTCATTTCTTGGTCACCACTGGCTGCTATGACACCTTCCAACCAGCAGTGTGTGTCGGATAATTGATTTTAAAATACTTTTGCTCACCTACGAGTCACTAAGTAATTTGAGGCCAAGATACATTACTGACATTCTGATACAATATGTACCATTTAGCAATCTAGACCCCTCTGGCCATCTGGAACAGGTCTCTTACCCGTTCCCTGAACTGAAACCACAAAGGATGAAGCTGAGTTTAGCTACTATGCAACAAATCGCTGGAAGCAACTTCCAGAAAATCTGAGACTCAACTGAATCCAAGCCTGACTACTTTTAAATCCAGATGACAAATTAGCCATGTTCTTAATTGCTTCTGCTGAATTGGCAATTTTATCTAATTTTTTTTGTTTTGTTGTTTTTATTTCATTTTCATTATTCTATGTATTGCTTTGTATGGTCCTGCTTGCCTTGAATTGCCTATGTGCATGAAATGTGCTATACATATAGATTTGACTTGACTAGATCATTTTAAACTTTAAGTCACTTTAAGTTAACAAGGTTTCTCAGAGAGTAAGTATCCCATCTATGAGGCAGGAAAAACAGAACAAAGAGTTTATTGTGGAGAAGACATTTGCATGAGTAAAATCTTTATTGCATGCACATAACTAGTTGTCAGAGGGTTCAGTGAAACAAGTGCTGAACGTGTGGTCCCTTCCCAATGCTATACATGCACTGAAGAGGGCTGACCTCCATTTGACCCTTCATACCAGTCACAGAGTGACAAGAGGCACCACTACATTTACACCACATTTACACCAGAGAGAGAGAGAGATGCAGTGACATCACTGTCTCTAACCACCCCTCACAGCCCATACGAGCAGAGGTTAAAATCATCTGAAGGAGATCCTTCACATTCAGTGACTTGATGCTTATCAACATGAGCAAATTGGTGGAACAAAAAATGGATTTCACTTTCGTTTGCAACAGTGTAACAGCTAATAGTTTGAGAGTTTCCTTGTCTTTTGACTAAATCATTCTATTACAGTCAGCGACTGGAATGTACAACAGGAGAAGACACACAAGAAAGGAGATGTAGAAGGATGGTGTGAAACAACACACCATTCCAATTTGGCAGCACAAAAAGAATGACAGGAATATGGCAATACTGATGGCTACATAAAATAGTTGAGTAGTAAATACAAACTTCACATCAGAATGTTCTTTACCACAATTTCAAAACAATAACAAAATTGTAAGACTTTTCCATCAACAAAATTGGCAGTTATTTAAATGTGTTTTATCCCCCAGTAAAAAGGTGGACAATAAATCGTAAGAGTTTTTGTTTTCTTTCTCATTGTTTTGGGGGGTAAATGTGAAGGTATGATGAGAGAAAAAAAAATGTTCATCTTGGAATGTGTGCTTGGGATCGTCGCAGAGATGATGCCTAGCAGGAACATGAAGCCGAATTTGGAGAATTTGGCAGTGACGGACCCCGTCCACTTGAATCTCGCCCAACCATTGAGTGGTCCTGAGTAGGGGCCATGTCCTACATAGCGACCTTGGCGACCTGATCCTCCAGTTTGGCGATTCGACGGTCCTGAAGGGTGACGAGGTCCCTGAGTGATTTGACCTCTCGCAGTAACTCTTCCAGTTTACCTTCGTTTTTCTGGAATATGACACAGAACGACAGTTTACGAGACTCATTTTATGCAAGCCAAATCGTATATTGTGTTGCTTCAAAGAAGAATTAGTTGTCTGTTCGATGCTTTTAAATTAACGTTGTCAGCTGCAGCGTAATATCATTCGACTTACTATGGAAGGTTGTGGAGAAGCTTGCTTGTGGGCTGGTGTGGTGTTTTCAGCTTTAGTGCTTGGCTTGCCCTCCAGCACGTTTTTCTTGACCACCTTGAGGTCACGGTTCTTCCCGGGCTGGTAGCCATTCTTCAGTGAGATGAGGATGGGGTCGCCATTTTTCCCATCAAACCAATCCTCTGCCTCCAGCGCACAGTCTGGTCCCGCCGTGTCTGGGTATAGGTCGTCCTGGAATAGATCCGACTGTGTGTGTGTGTTTGAGAAATAGACAGTGGGAAGAGAGTCCAAGGTTAGATGGGAATGATGGATTGTGTAATATAAGTATGATGATTAAGTGTTTTTACTGTGTATACTTTTGAAGACTCACCTTGCGGGGGACTGTCATGATAATTGGCTCACATTTTCTCTCATGCAGTTTATAAAACCTACACAGAGAGGAAGTGAAGAAAAACACAATCCGTTTCAAAATCACTTTCTTGGTTTACCAATTGACTCAGATCAGATGACAGCGTGGCTGTAGAATGTCAACACAGCGTGACTGCCCCCTGGTGGAGAGAAATGCAACCCCTTGACTTCACTGACTGGTAGTTTATTTCATCTTCATACTGTACCTGGCAATCTCACACTTGTTGACATCCAGGCCTCTTTTAGGCATATATCCCATGCCCCTCTGTGGCTCCTTGCTGGAAAAGGTGTTGAGGTAGTGGACAAACGGGGCTTCATCCGTGATCTCAAAGTACCGAATACTGCTGTCGCCCTGAAGAGAATCAATTGCAGAAATACAAGTGAATGTGGAAACTTTATCGATTAAATCCTGATGCCATAAACGATTTGGCCACTTTCTGGTATTTTGTAACATAAAACCTGCTCACCTTGCCACACAGGTAGACCACGTTGGTGTCTGCATCATAGAAGGGAAGCAGCACTCCATTACTGGTGTCCATCTCGTGAACTGAAATAGGCTCATCCATACTTTTCTATTGACAGAGGATAGGATGAATCCTTAGTAGGCCATATTATGATAGGCAGTGTGACAGTGAGTATTGAATGCCAGTAAGTGTTGAATATGAGTGTGTACGGTAAGTTTGGCGGGTAACGTACAGGGTTCCAGAGGGCTAGCTGGCGCTCGCTCATGCGGCTAAAGCCTGTGGTGAAGATGTTGCCGTCAGCCAAGAAGATGGCCCTCATTGGCCGGGCTCCTTCATGGGCTTTGTCCTTCTCCTGAAACGCACACACACAGCATATAAAAGGACAACAGTGTTTAGCACAAAGCACGTTGGTACATTGTGTTCTTCTATTAGAGTGCAGGTAAACGGTGGTCTCTCACTCACGCCCACTATCTTCTCCTTGCGTGGGTCGATGACGCGGACCTTCTTGTCCTTGCAGGCGGTGCAGATGAGGGCGCCATTGCGGCTCCAGCAGGCGCTGAAGATGACGTCAGGGTGCATGTCTTCCAGATTGATCATGGCCTCGCCTGTGCCCACGTTCCAGATGATGATCTGGTTGTCACAGCCTGATAGAAACACAGACACACACAGGACATGGTCAGACCACGTACAGTGGGGCCAAAAAGTATTTAGTCAGCCACTGATTGTGCAAGTTCTCCTACTTAGAAAGATGAGAGAGGTCTGTAATTTTCATCATAGGTACACTTCAACTATGAGAGACAAAAATGAGAAAAAAAATCCAGGAAATCGTAGGCTTTTTAAAGAATTTATTTGTAAATGATGGTGGAAAATAAGTATTTGGTCAATAACAAAAGTTCAACTCAATACTTTGTAACATAACCTTTGTTGGCAATGACAGAGGTCAAACGTTTCCTGTAAGTCTTCACCAGGTTTGCACACACTGTAGCTGGTATTTTGGCCCATTCCTCCATGCAGAACTCCTCTAGAGCAGTCATGTTTTGGGGCTGTCGCTGGGCAACACGGACTTTCAACTCCCTCCACAAATTTTCTATGGGGTTGAGGTCTGGAGACTGGCTAGGCCACTCCAGGACCTTGAAATGCTTTTTACGGAGCCACTCCTTCGTTGCCCGAGCGGTGTGTTTGGGATCATTGTCATGCTGGAAGACCCAGCCACGTTCCATCTTCAATCGTCTCACTGATGGAAGGAGGTTTTGGCTTAAAATCTCACGATACATGGCCCCGTTCATTCTTCCCTTAACACGGATCAGTCGTCCTGTCCCCTTTGCAGTAAAACAGACCCAAAGCATGATGTTTCCACCCCCATGCTTCACAGTAGGTATGGTGTTCTTGGGATGCAACTCAGCATTCTTCTTCCTCCAAACACGACGAGTTGAGTTTTTACCAAAAAGTTCTATTTTGGTTTCATCTGACCACATGATATTCTCCCAATCCTCTTCTGGATCATGCATATGCTCTCTGGCAAACTTCAGACGGGCCTGGACATGTACTGGCTTAAGCAGGGGGACACGCCTGGCACTGCAGGATTTGAGTCCCTCTCGGCGTAGTGTGTTACTGATGGTAGCCTTTGTTACTTTGGTCCCAGCTCTCTGCAGGTCATTCATCAGGTCCCTCCGTGTAGTTCTGGGATTTTTGCTCACCGTTCTCATGATCATTTTGAGATCTTGCGTGGGGCCCCAGATCGAGGGAGATTATCAATGGTCTTGTATGTCTTCCATTTTCTTACAATTGCTCCCACAGTTGATCTATTCACACCAACCTGCTTGCCTATTGCAGATTAACTCTTCCCAGCCTGGTGCAGGTCTACAATTTTCTTCCTGGTGTCCTTCGACAGCTCTTTGGTCTTGGCCATGGTTGAGTTTGGAGTCTGACTGTTTGAGGCTGTGGACAGGTGTCTTTTATATAGATGACGAGGTCAAACAGGTTCCATTAATACAGGTAACGAGTGGAGGACAGAAGAGCTTCTTAAAGAAGAAGTTACAGGTCTGTGAGAGCCAGAAATCTTGCTTGTTTGTGGGTGACCAAATACTTATTTTCCACCATCATTTACAAATAAATTCTTAAAAAATCCTACAATGTGATTTCCTGGATTATTTTTCTCATTTTTGTCTCTCATAGTTGTAGTCTACCTATGATGAAAATTACAGACCTCTCTCATCTTTCTAAGTAGGAGAACTTGCACAATCAGTGGCTGACTAAATACTTTTTGGCCCCACTGTATGTACGACGGTGTTTATAGCACTGCTGGCAGAAAAAAAAAATCACAGTGTAGGAGCTCGTTTCAATATCAACAAAGCCTACCACACTGACAGAGATTACAGTAGGGACTACCTGCACTGAGGAGGACGTTGCGAGCGGTGGGGTGCCAGGTAACGATGCCCACCCTCTTGGAGTGGCCCTCCAGCACCACCACTGGTTCAGAGAGGGCACTGGTTAGCCCATTCTCAGGGATCTGCCACACCTGCAGACAAAGATATAGTTGTTTGTGATATCCACAAAATAAACGGAACGGGCCGAGGTCATTATGCTGTATATAATTTTTTGGGAATGTATTTAAACCAGGTTTTATGGTTCTTTGACGGCTTGTGTTAAGAGGTGGACATTATACAGGACATTTTCAGTTTAATGCAATTTGGCCCCTACAATATACCAGACTCTTATCCAAGGTTGTTTGTTTTTGCCCTAAGCAGCTCCTCTTTTCCTGCCTTTTAGCTTTCTTGGTAGTACATCTGCTGAATAAGCACCATAGAACAACGGTTGGAGACCTACTGTTCAACAATTCCTTTAATTGGAAGGTACTGTTGAATTTGAGTGTGCTGACAGAAGAACCTGTCCTCTCAAAGTTCAAATTAATTTAAAGCTTGATGGATGTTTGATGATAATGACTTGCGCATTTGACAATAGAGTCACAAACAAGGGCCAGTGAGTGGCAAAAAGTCAACAGCTTCAAAATCAACCGGGGAACAAAGGTAAGTAAACCATTTGCATTCAAATGTGTGATCAAAAACCTAGTGATTTTGAGACATATGTGTACACTTCGTTCAGGGAGTCACCAATTAAGAATTCATACATAGCATCATATGAAGCAATTTGCCTCAATATCCTATCTAATAATTACGATTGCGGTAATAAATGTAATCGTTTCAACCTATTATGTATCTACGTAATATTACTTTCTGAAAACAATGCATTGTGTAGGGAAGACTGACACAAAAACAGCGAATAACATGCAATATAGGATCAATATAGCTAATGACAAGCAATACAGCCCCAATAGAGCTTTTCAATTAGGAAAGACACTTGCAACGTTATAGGAGATCATGTAGCTGAAACTCTTTCTATAAAACATGCAGTAATAGTCAAATGGTTCAGTTGTTGTTGACCAAACACTAGAAAGTGGATAACGTGACTCATGGAAAGTTTGTTGGTGCCTGACGTGTTGGTTCCAACATCTCAGAGGCAGCTAACCTCCTGGGATTTTCACACACTACAGTCTCTAAAGTTTGGTGCCAGAATAGAGCGGACACACGGACACACACACACACACACACACACACACACACACACACACGGACGGACACGGACACACACACACACACACACACACACACACACACACACACACACACACACACACACACACACACACACACCACCCCCCCCCCCCCCCCCCCCCCCCCCCCCCCACACACACACACACAAACCTCCAATGAGCAGCTGTTCTGTGGGCAAAAACATCTTGTTAAGGAGACAGGTCAGAGGAGCATGGCCAGACTGGTTAAGGCTGACATGAAGGTCACAATACTCAAATGATTCCACTTTACAACAGATTGCTGAAGGGCATCTCTAAAAGACAGCTGTTATTCAGCATTTCCCCTTCGTTTAGAACAGTTTGTAAAATGGAAAAGTAACTGACAGAGAATTACATCTGATAAGTGGCTACAATGTTTACACTTCTGTAATAGGGCTAAATCTCTAGCATTAACACAACTGCAGCACTGGACACCTTTAAATAAAAAATCTATACCATGTGGAGCTTTAAGCATTTTTACATACACACCAATTTTCTAAATATAGCACCACATTGTATATCATCAAATTCACATTTTACGGTGTAATTAAAGAGTAGAGTCTCTAAAAGGGACTATACCCTTTACAAGCACAGAGTCACTAAAAGGGACTATACCCTTTACAAGCACAGAGTCACTAAAGGAACTATACCCTTTACCATCATAGAGTCACTAAAGGGACTATACCCTTTACCATCATAGAGTCACTAAAAGGGACTATACCCTTTACCATCATAGAGTCACTAAAGGGACTATACCCTTAACCATCATAGAGTCACTAAAAGGGACTATACCCTTTACCATCATAGAGTCACTAAAGGGACTATACCCTTTACCATCATAGTCACTAAAGGGACTATACCCTTTACAAGCATAGAGTCACTAAAGGGACTATACCCTTTACAAGCACAGAGTCACTAAAGGGACTATACCCTTTACAAGTGTCGTAACACAATCCGATTATTTAATGATTAAGAAAAAACTGAATAAAAATATACGTGCATTGAAAGAGACAATACAGTTGCAAGTCCTGTAATGCTGGGTGGGGAAAACGCTTCAGTGGTGCTACAGCCCGGTACGAGGTCTTACCATGACAGTGCAGTCCTCGGAGCCGCTAGCGATGACCAGGTCATTATGAGGACACCAGTCGATGTCCAGCACGGGGCCTGTATGGCCGCACACCGTGGGGTAGGTCTTGTCTATACGTCCAGTCTGCGGAGAGACAGGAGGGGGTCAGAGCAGATGGCACCACTAAGAAAGACGCACCACATAGGCTATGGAAGAACAAAAAGGGACTTCAGATCCTGTGCTCGATGCATTTATAAAAACTTCATGGCTGTCATTTTGATCTCCTAGGGTGCTGTGAGTGTCAAGGACAACACAAGATTGTTGACTCTGCTGTGCCCTGCACATGTCCTATAGAGAAAGAATGATCAAACCGACTACATGGAGTAATGCACAGAGGGTATAACTTTTAGTACACAAGCTAAATCAGCTGTGGTACCCTACATTATCGTCCAACCATGAGGGAAATGATTGGATTAGAACCTTTGAAAGCCCCGCTGGCTGGGAATCTTAATGAGGACTCACTCGTCCAATTGGTTGTGGCTTGTGGATGACATCAGCAGCTTTAGGGTCAACTGATGACCCCTGCTGTCGGCTAGGGCCAATGAGTGATGAGCAGGGCCCTGCCCACCACTTTCTCCCTGTTGTTGGGTCTTTGACTAGTCCACCCTGACACACAGGCCTTGTCACAGACCAGTGGGTGATGTCATGGCAGGGTTCTCGGAGAGACTGGCTTCCTGGTGTATCCTTTCCTCAGTACTACTCACTGCATGGCATGCTACACCGACTGCACAATTTAGACATATCGGGCCGATAAAGTAAGCCAAGTCTTTGGCTCACGTAGTTGGAATGGCTATAAGCAGTAAAAGTATTTAATGTGAACAGCGTGTTTCCAGATAGACCTTATGAAGTGTTTCGTCTGCCTCCATAATGCTAACCTCAGCATGTTCCCATCGGACTGCTTCTGCAGTGTCCCTTTCCTTATCAGCCATTCATAATCAATAGCAAAGCAGAGCTGCTGCCTGGGAAATGCCAGAAGGCTGTGTAAGTGAGAGGCCGTCTGATGATCACATAGCTCACCCCCATGGGCATGCCCGCTGCTCTGACTGTTGTCACGGAAACGAGTTGCCCTGAGGAGAGGGGAAAAACTAGGGTCTGATATGTTCAGGAATACATAGGACCTGTACCAATGGACGTAACGTTGGCGCCTGAGCATATCACCTTACATGAGCACAGCAACTGAGTCAATGAGTTGTCCTTTGTCTAGTTGTATTATTCTAAATAGGGCTGTGTAGTCTTTAGAGTGCTGCTCTGGAGCCACACCCAGAATAAAACACAAACCTAAGCATGAATGCACTGATAATGTCTGAAAAGCTGATGGTTGATGGTGCACAGGTGGACAATACAAATTGTTTTACTTTAACCATGGACTTCACCACTACCATATAGATTAAATCACAGGTAAAATCAATGCCGATCCAGGAAAAACAATTATGTTTTTAATTAGTCCAAGTGATAACCCTCTGTAATTTTGCACAGCCTAAAACCCCAGGTATAAACCCAACCAAAGCTCATCAGCTAATTAATAGCAACAATAACAAGGCCTATGATTACAGGTCAAATATCGTACATTGTATACAGATCCTAAGTAAAGTAAACTAACTAAAACAAACCAAAAAAATGTACCTTGTTGGCAGGGTCCACTAATGAAGTTAGTCATGCAACTATTCAACTTGAACCTTGGTTAAAGTTGCCCTAAAAAAGTCCGATCTTGAACTCTGTGCAAACAGATTTCCATGTGTTGAGATTTGAGAACCCGAGTAAGAGGACAGTGATTCTAACAGATGTTAAACCAGATGTTTGAAAACACATACAAAAGGGGGGTTGTGCCAGTGTGTGCATCCATCAAAACAGACCACATAATATATAGTATTATAGAATTTGGGGAAATGATTTGGACAGTAAGGCTCCTACAGTTACACAGAAAAATGTTTCAGTTTAGAGCACAAAATGTATTACAATTCTAGGTTTTACCTTAATGCAGTTATTGTTGACTCTTTGATGGTGGGTTAAATGATAGAGCTAATTAGCCAAGTGGCCTAGAATGTGCGCTTCCCAACCCTCCCCCTGCTTGTGTCCCAGGCTCAGCGATGCAAGTCAAATAGAGGGGTGTAGAAGCATGTTGAGTAATTCTGAAGCCCTTCAAACCTAATGAATGAGATAGATTGATTGTGCATGGTATTCGATTTCACCCACAGCCCCAGGCTGCAGACCCACAGAGTATGAAGCTGGGTGATGTGTAGAAACAAAATCCAAACGAGTGTTAGGGATTCAAAGGTTTATACATGATTTTCGGTTCTTCTTATGATATTTTGTATATGATAAGAAGAGAAAATATATTGGAGTTCCCATCTTGGAATTTGGAACTCTATCCCTGAATTCACTGGGCAGCATGCAGCCGTTCAGCCAATAGTGAGCTAGAAAATAAATGGTCCTGTAGGATGTCATGGACGGGGATAGACTGCCATATATGGTCAAGACTGTTGGTAGCAGCGGCAAGCTTGTGGGTACTGAAAAGGAGGGGAGAGAAACGGAGACAAATGCACTTTTCTTCTGCACTCCTCTCCTATACATGTGGGTGCATATTTGTTGGTGCATATACAACCTCTAATTTTCATGCACACCCAGCTTACTAACGCCCCCCAGGGAAAGGGTATTTAGAATATAAACAAACATTTAATAAATATGAATAATCCAAAAATGTATCATTATTAACAATATACCCAAAATCGCAGATCATTTCAAATGTAAGGATGAGGTCCAGATATAAAACAAAATACCAATAACCTGATAATATCTTAACCCACAATGGTCACCCAACCATAGTGACAGAAAAACATGCCCTGCTCCTTATCTTTAGCCATACACACAGTATATATATATATATTATGCTATTAATATATTAAACACTAACACATCTGAATGTATAACATAAGAATTAAGACATTTTAACAACTTGATCTGGTCCACGTGTAGCAAATATTTACAAATGTGCAACAAACACGCAGACTCACACACACTCGTTTTAGGCTGCCACTGTAAATAAGTCTTTGAGAAGGAAGAAAGAGAGACTGACCAGTGACCAAACTCACCTTATTGAGAGGAAGGACAAGAAAGGCTCCACCTCCACTAGCCTCTATGATGATGGCGACAAACTTGGGGTTGACGGCGCAGAAAGAGCTGTCCCATGTGACCCGCGAGACACGGATGTCATCGTAGCACTGGTCGTTTTTCACAGCCTGGCCAAAGACATGACGGAACTTGCTCTGTCGCACAACTCGCCTGAACATATCTGCAAAGTGACCAAAAAAAAGGAAAAATGTGTTTCCTTAAGTATGACTGCTCCATATTGAAACAGCAGCAAGTGCTAGGTTTTCATTCATAGAGGGTGAGTTCTTTAATAATTATTCTGCTAACCAGCTAGTATTGTGGGCTCCATCTAAAAAATCTTAGTATGAAGATTATTACCTAGGCGGTTACTTGCAATGCTAGAACGATCACTGTGATCACGCAGAATGAAAAAGAACTGTACAATTGTACACAAATATACAATGTATAGTGTATTCACATGATCTATCTGATGTGTGCTGAACCAAGATTTAGCCTACTCCCATCACAACTGGTTGTAGTCTTAACTAAAATATTCCTGGCCAAACTGCACAGCTGGCATGGCCTCACACCTTTCTAACATTTCTCTGAATAAATTAAATGAGGTCTCAGTCAGTCGACCCTGCTTCTATAAAATTAAATAACAATATATGCAGATGTTTGCTCTTCTTTCTAACCGGATGGACAGTCCAAAACACCACTAACACAGACGTATTATTCACATGGTACAGTGTTGGTTTTGGCAGACAGGATGTAAGCAGCAAGCTGGCTGCAGATCCCCAACAAGAGCTCCATCTAGCAGCTAGTGCTCAGCCTCGCACCGTTTCCATAACAACTGATGATAGAATCCTGACACGTATCCTTGCGAGCAGGGCTCTTCTCAGTGAACCAGGTCTGCCCTGTATCTTCTAATTGGTACCACGAGAAAGCAGGACTAAGAAATGTGGATGGACCGGGACAAAGAGGCAGGTGGTGACACTGACGGCCTTTGGCTGACTCCTAATCCCAACAGGGCACATAGACTAGGTTTTAGGCTGCCTACACTACCCCTACCATTTTAGCTTAGCTTACATGTTGGCATGTCCTGTGGCATCTACATGACATGCCAAGGACCTAGTACAATAGATTTTCTCAAAGGCTGTCACACTGTGTTCGACTTTCCATTACTGTAGGCTGGGTAACAGCAGAATATTCATCTCATCATGACTCAAACCCAGCATGCATCAGATTCTGTGCCTTTTGATCTGGGTTTGATCCTTACTACCACTGCCATCCAGCCCTTTTCCTGCAGAGGTTCCCTACACCAGATGAGGCCCATTTTCCAATGCAGTCATAATGCTGGCTTGTCTGCAATTAGCCAATAGTAGTAGTAATAGTAATAGCAATAGAAGCTACCAATGGGTTAAAGCTACAATGGTATTAAACAGGTGTCTGATGGACACATGCAGCCAAAGCATGTTTATTATACAGTAAACAGAAATTAAGCCTACTTCATTGCAATGTTAAAAGACTAAACAATTTAGCAGCAATTCTTGAAAACGTGATATTTGGAAATTAATCTTCCTCACCAAAAAAGGCAAATTAAATTGTGTTCAGAAAATTTGAAGCAAACTTAATATATCTTTGCATGAATAATGTGTGTGATTCCTTTTGTTAAGATTGTCTAACTATTAGACTAATAATTAGCACCTTACTTGGTGAAGGCCTTATTTAGATTTTTTTTAAACCAATATTATAACTACAGTATACCAACTATGATTGATGATGGTTGATTAAAGAATTTTTTCTGTATGACAGAATTAAATATAAAAGTATTAAATTGAGTGTCATAAGACTGAGCCCACCATATTGATGCAATTGACCTAGTATCTTGGAGCCAAGACTCACGTCACCACCACCACCACCACCTTCATGTCTAGCTGATAGGGTTCTGCAATTTTGCAGGGACTAATTAATAATGCCTTTCAAAAAAGTGCACAATGTTATCCTGGCCGTCATAGCTCTGAAGGGAAAGTATAAACAATACCAGCTTTTTGTTTAACAAAAAACAGGGCAGGAAATGCCTAATTTAATTAAAAACACTAGTCAGTAAATAGGTATGCTAGTTAACATGTTTTGGACACATAAGACCTCTACATATTGGTCGGGCAACGAGCAGAACAGCGTGTTCCATCCCTTAGTTCTAATGATCTTTTACAGAATCCTGCAGAATCTCTCACACCTAGCACACGAACTGACAAGATGCGCTGCATCATCTCCATGCATGGCTGGGCTACCTCTTTCAACATGTTGACCTAGTTTTTCTTGCCACAACTTTTAAGGTGACAATTGCTTACATGCAGTTTCTGAGATCCCTTTGTTCATTTAAGGTAATTCTTTCTTACTTTAACAGGCCAAAAGCCAGAGAGACAACTGCAAAATGAACTGTAAACCTAAAATCTTCATACTGGTATTTGAAAGCCATATATAATGTTCCCATAGCCATAGGCTATATTATTCACCCAAGTTCTGGGCTCCTTGGCTACTACTACAAAGCAAGCACACAAAGGACAGCTATGAAAACTGGATATGTTTAGAAGTTGGCATTTCCCCTTTAAGCATGGGGAACCACTACAATAGTAGATTCATCATGACATGACCTTATCCAAGAGGAAATCATTCAGTGCACATTATAACACATTATTATAGCATATTAAGGCAACATACATTGGTTATTAGTTATATTATATGCATTCATTAATAATAGCCTTTTCAACAAGATAATTACCTTTACTATGCTGTTTACACTGGTGGGGTTGATTTCAGGTAACTACTATTACTTAAACCAAAGATAAATATATGTTAACGTTCAATCTATCCAGGGAGGTGAACAACAATGGTGTGATGGTGAGTAGGGCTGCATTCGCCGGCTAGCTAGCCAGATGGCTACCCTACTATCTTAGCTGTCTTGTTGTGATTGCTTTGCAGATTTGAAAAGAAAAATAAGGGTGCACTACACATAGGGGAAGGTATAGATTTACAATTTAACTTTTTATTTTTTGCGATTCGTCTCAATGCATAGATGTCTGACATTCACGTTACTGGGATGGCAATACTAGTTAGCACGCAAGCTATCTAGCTAGCTACGCTAATTTAGTACATAGCCCACCGCCAGCAATCTATTATGACGCAAGTGCAGATTTTATCCATGGTTCTAGCTGCTCCCATTCAAGTGAATGAATGGTGCACAGCCTGTTAAGCTAGATGAAAGATGTGCTGCAATGGTAACAGAGACCAGACCCTTTCCTTACCTCCTCAATCTATATGTTTTCTGTAAGTCCGAGGTAATCAATCAGAAAACATGAATCTTGTAGTTTAGGCGAGCCCTTATATCCTTAAGGATGTCTGTAATTTCAACAATCGCCCTGCCGTTCTTTCCTCCCTTGACCGAAAATCTATGAACCGGAAGCAACGCCCTGTTTCATCCCCACGTCTTCCATTCAGCATTAATCAAATAATTTTTGGGGAGTAGCTTTCACAAAATAAAATTCAAAATAAAACATATTGTTGTGCATCTGAATGCATGCAACATGTTTTTATGATATTCAAATAATCTTTTAGCAAAATGATCATCATGCTCGCCATCATCATCGTCAACATAATCATCATCATCATACGCAACTTTTAGCATTACACCACCATCATCCACAGATACCCACCAGCATCCACATCAGAGCCCACTACCAAAACCACAGCTGTGTAAACTGTTTTTGTTAAGGAACACCCGTTTTCTTTAATTAACATAGGCCCACATGATCTATAAGGGACATATTCTGCACACAAATTTAAATTACATTATTAGATCAAAACAATGACTAGCTTTTGATCCAGCTGGTGTATTATTAAAACGAACCTATGTACTTAGATTCGTTTTGCTAAATAATGTATATTCAACAAGCCCCAGTGTCTCTTTTTTTTTTTTTTTTTTTTACCTTTCTTTGGTGCTGGTGTGGTCTCTGGTGCTCGCTGTAAAGTTTTTTTTGTGACGTCAAATGCCTTCTTCATCTGGGATACCTTAAGGATAGGATTCTGCTCCAAAGCTCCTGCCTCAGACTTGGACTCTGAGGGTTTAGACCAGCCCTGGTGCCTGACCCTTTGGTGCATCTGGTTGGTCTCCTTGATGAGTTGAGATACTGGCCTGTAGCTGATTGTCCCACTGTCTTCAGATGTAGAGTCCTCAGTGTTTTCATAGTCATCCTCACTGCTATCACCCACAACATCAGCCTCTCTATTTTGTTCATGGCTACTGTGATTCCTGCAGTTAGCCCTCATGCTGAACACATCTGCATGAGCCTCAGGTTGATCATCATACCACAAAGCAGGGGGTTCTCCGCGTCTCTGATTGTCTGCTAGGCAGGGTGTGTCCTCAGGGACAGAGACTATTCCCAAAGACAAAAATGGATTTGAAGGTTTTTTGGGCACAGGAGGCGGTGGTCCTTTGTTTTGTTCCTGCTTTTCTTTAAAGGGCCGACTTTGAAACATGTCCAAACTAACGTGTTCTCTTTCTGGTAAGTGCTTAACCAAGCGTGCCCAAAGATCAAAATCAATCATTTTTCTATACTTCACCTCCCTCTTTGAGCCCTGTGGTGCCTGCACAGCATTCTGCTCTGCGTCAAAATCTGCTGACAGACGCCGCACGCTGGTTGGAAGGGTGTAAACCTCACCAACGTCATCCATTAACAAGCACATGTCCTGATCAGGAAGGCCATCACATGGCTTATCAATGTTAAAGGTGTAGGTATGCCGCCGTCTCTGTTTTTCGTCAGTGCGCAGGTGGTCTTTACTTCTTCTGCGCACCTCAGCGGACTGTAATTGTGCAGCTTTCAACTTGGCCAAGGGATTCTCAGGCTTCTTGGGGACAGGCGGGGGTGGACCCTTTGTCTTAGAACTCTCTCTGAGAACAGAATCTTGGGTTGAGGAACAGGACGTGGTTCTTTCCTGTGCGGTGTCTATCTGAATGCTGACTTGTGCTGTCACTGCTCGACCCCGCTCAATTGGATGAATTGTGGGTGGTGAGGGGGGACCAACAGGCTCTCTGTCCCGCTGCATAGGCACTACCGGCTTCACTGCGTCACTTTCGTTATGGACCAGCAGAGGGAGAGGTGAGCAAGGAACGACCTGGCATTGTTCAGAGGATGGTGAAGGGGCCGCTTGTGTTGACATGTTTGCACCAGAGCGCTTGACGACAGTTTCAGACAACAGGGCCGCTACTTTGGTGTTGTCTATTTTGTGTAAATCTTTAACGGACACGAAATCTCGGCCAGAAAAATGCCCATTCATATTTTCAGTGTTGTTTTCGATAGGATAAAACCTGCAATGAGCTTCCGCTGACGATAACACTTCATCAGGCTCCTGGTCTACGTTCAGTTTCATTTTACGATCATGATTTGTTCTGTTTTTATGAAACCTGGAGGTCCTGTGTGATGAATACTCCAAGTCTTGAATACCAGTGTCACGAGCGTTGGGCTCTGTCTCTGCAGTCTGTCCTACGGCCCGACCAGCTGGATGGGGATCATCTGCCCGCTGACACCGGATGCCTGCCACTTTGGCTACACCCGTAGTCATTCCTCCTGAGCAGGCATTGGTTGTGACCCGTGCTTCTACGCTGTCTCCTGACAGCTCGACCGTCTTGATTGTTGTCTGTGTCGACGGGTCCATGTGAACAAGAACAAAGTCTTCCTCAGTGGCGTCTGACAAGGCTGCCAGGTCCTCAGGGTGGGTCTTGCGAGTCATGGCTAGCTGGACGTGTCCTAACGCCGATCTGCTTCTTCGAACCAGTTTTTCTACAGCAGGTCCACCAGTCCCAGAGACGGACCTCACCGTACTCCCAGGGGCTCTCTCCAATGCTTGGGGCTCCTCAAACCTCAGTGTCTCTACAGGACTCGAGTCACTTTGTGACCTCGGTGTATTACGCGCTCTAGCACTGCCTACTCTGTCCCCTCCCTCGGCCCCTCCTACTGTGACCGAGGGGCGCTGCCCCTGGCTTAGCACAGGGTTCAATGGCTGCCTGGTGAGACGGTCTGCCAGGGCAGGGGTGCCAGTGGGCTTAGCTGCCTGCTCAGTGGTGGTGTCGCTGACGTTGAGCCCCACTGTGCTCCCAGCGCTGCCATAGCTGCAGCTACTGGCCTCATCTCCTGGATCAGGCGTGGCATCTTGATCCACCTCGGCCCTCAGCGCTTTCTTTCCCACGTGGTGGTTCTCCGACACCTTTTCCAGCTTCTGACCCATTGTCTTTGTTTTCTGGCAACGGGCAAGAGAGAAGAAGCACTTTAGCACAAAGCAGTGTCAATGTCACAATATTTGTCCACTGACGTGATGGGGGAGAGCGGTGGCATGCTGGCAAGTCCCTTCGTTTGACGAGAGGCCATGTATCAAGTCTATTTCTCTACTCCATGCTCCCTATTTCATTCTCTCTGACTTCCTCTATTTTGGTCTATCCCTCTATTGCCCTCTCTCTCTAGACTCTCTCTAGACCCCTCTTTCTCTCTGAGGGTATGGAATGCTTTGGCGGCTATAATTAAAGTGTGTCTAAATGTCGCTAGTGAGTCACAGGGCCAAAAAAGAAACCAGACAAATGTGGATTATGGATCAGTCACCAGGTGTGAAGGTCAAAAGAAATATGGAGACTGAACACGGGCTAAACCAAACTATACATCTGCCTTCAAAAACAAACAATAAGGCTTATAATGGGGGCTGACCCATTGTGTGCGGAGCCCCTCTGTGGAGGACGGACTGCTGTGGGATTTTGTATGGGAAGGATTGTATGTACTCTAATGCATATATTGCAAGGAATGCTTGAAATGTGTTTATTTAAACTTTTTCTTCTTCCTACTGTTGTTTTCTTGTTTAGTTTGAACATGTTCTGTCATGACCTGCCTTTCAACCAAGGCACTGCTGCAAAACAGACATAGTCTCAGTCAGTTCACCCTGTATAAATAAATAAAATAATAACAATGAAAATAATATTGTAATCTTTTGGTGAATGTTTAAGTCTGATTGAGATCTACAACATCAACAGAGAGAAGAAATTCTCAGGAAGTCAGAGCCGGTCATTTTTGGACATCATGCACTCTAAATTAAGAGTTGGGAAACAGGGGGCTTTTTGTCATGTGTCTCCTCCTTCAAACCCAATAGATGTTTATAGTTGTTTTGACAACAGCCACCACATTAAAGGTTGTCTGGAATAGCAGATCTAAGTCACAAGGGTCCTAACTTATGAACTGGATTTACAGGGAACTGATGTGGACGGATCCCATTCATGGACATGATGAAAAGCCACAGGGAGCTTATTGGAGAGGAAAAAAGCTCAACAGGCTTTAAACTGGCATGCACTTTCAGTCAAGCCATGACAATGTATTCAATCTTATACAGGAGCCAGATACTGACCTAAAATGTATGCACCAGAGAGATTGTCTTTTAAGTTTAATAATGCATTAGGATATAATGAATTACATTAAAGAATATATAAGAAAAAAAATCCAACCGTATTGATTATGTACTAAATGATTCCAAGGTGAGAGAAGTGATTGAGGAGAGGCAGATGACGGAACTTCTTGACCCCTCTCATTCTGCTCCCTTCCTCTCCAGCTATTTCAAGCCTAAGTGGTGTTGAGAGCCACTCGCTGACTTTTTTTTCAAGTGTATCTATTTAGGCAACAAGTCTAGTCTAGAGCATGCGAAGCGTGCAACTATATCCCTATAAGTACATACAGATAAGATAATTTGCTGAACATGCATACAGCCATCTATCATACAGTAGTGCTATGCATATGAATGGCATGACAATAATATTTGCCATGGCATCTACTGAAATATGAATACGCATCCTTAAATGTATAGGCAGTATATAGATCCATCATACAGTACACTAACGTATACTTTAGAGTGAAATAACATTTAATTCATAAATGTTTTTTAAAATATGTTTGCGTATACTTTCAAATGTACAGTTTAGGTTAATTAGTTGTCTACGTCACACACAACATCATAGGCCAGTTTCCCGGACATAGATTAAGCCTAGCCCTAGATTAAATCTCACTGTCAATTGCGATTCTTCATTGAAAATGTTTTTTAGTCTACCACTTAGCTTAATCTATGTCCCGGATACCACCCCTAGAATTTATGAGAATTATATTTTCCTTTTACATTATTTCACACATTGCTGCGGCAACCAGAGAACACTAAAGTTGTGTTCTCATAAAACTAAAGCAGTGTTCTCATGACTAAGGCCATTACACTGGTAGAGCTTCTAAGGGTTTATTTTAGGGTTGGTGTCTACAGCGTCTTATGCCAGTAGCTTGAAGTAGCTGCAGGCATCTGTGATGATGGCCGTACCCAGATATTGCTTCCCTCCCACTTTTACTCACAAAATCCTAGAAAAACTGTAAATTAGGAGACTTTCAATTTAATTCAACATTAAAAGAAACAAAGTCACGAGATAGAGTTAATTTAGACAATAAAAAGAACTATCACCATTTTAAAATGAAGAAATAACAAATGATGGGATGAAAAATGGGTATTCAAATATCTTATTGAAGCAAATGAGTCTCAGATATGTACAGTCTAGTTTGACAATAGAGTTTATATGGTGTCCTGCAACTGAGTACCGAGTCATAAAAAGATAACTAGCCAAATGCCAGTCCTATGACCTCTGAAGCAGGCCATCGAGGTGCAAACATGGAGTTTATTATAGCTTTGAATAAGCACTGTAATGAAAGGAATGGAATGTCTGAGTGTCCCTTACTGCCAGACTACCATGCCTTACCCAATAGAGCTTGATGCATGAGTCTGTTGTCACGGGCACAAGTACATTTCAGTTTGTCTCTTCCTGAGAATGAGAGTCCTCTGTGACATATTTAGACATCTTTGTGACCCCCGGCATCTTATTCTCTCCTCTTACAAATTCATATTTACGATCTGAATAACAATCAGTATTTATTAAACGGTCCCACCATTATCTTTCAACCAAAACAACACATTGGAATCATAGCCTGTACATGCTACTCCTCAAAGTGTGAGGGGCAGTACAGGTGGGAAGGTACTCACCAAAATGAAGTATGGCGGTTACAGGCCTTCTGGCTTCCTGTGGTCTTACAGGACAGTCTTTTTCCAGGAGAGTGCCCTGGTTCCACTTTCACCAAGCTCATTTATATATGCCTCACTGTTTGTCTCTTCCCCGTGATGTCAGAAGTACTCAATTTGACTAATTCAATAAAACCACATTAAGAGCCACAGCCAGCAAGGCAAACCCTGCCGTGTGAGCATGGACAGTGGGGCCCTCCCCAAAAAGCATAAGTGAATGCGAAAATAATAAATGTTCATTTATTAAAGACATTCATATCTTGTTTATGCGATGATGAGTCTATACGGAATATGAACACATACTGCACACTGATCGGAAAACAAACATGATTCCATGAATCTAGACTCAAAACAATCTCATGAGAACGGTTCATAAGTTAAAACCGTCAATGGCTGGTTAGACTGCACCCAGAGATTAAAGTGGCTTTGTTTGATGAAAGTTAAGTCATTTTGAATAGACGGCATTCATCACAATTTAATGTTGGAAAAAAAGATGGGATTTCTGCATAGGATAATATGATGTAAAAATATGATCAATTCCCCAGAGGGTTGGTTTATTTCCATGTTACTATGACGGCCACTAGGCCTCCAGACCACTGTCCTCATTATTTGGTGGCTTGTTAGGTGTGATGGCTGACACTAGGGTTGGGGTGACTGCTCACCAATAAACAGTATATATATATTTCTCTCTCTCTCTATGTATATAGGTGCCTGAGCAGTCATGATTATCTCTCCTCTCTGGTCTACTTGGCGTTAGGTTGGTTTATTAGTGTTTCTAACATCCACAATAAACAGTGTTTCACACATCCACCCATGACTGATGAACTGACGGTAGACTTATTTAGCTTTCTTAAATAAATTTATTTTACTTTAAAGCCTCCACATTTTGTCCTCACCTTTGAGCCGGGCCGTGACATTACACATTGGACTGGACATTACTTTAACAAAATGTAAAAAAGTGCATTACATGTTCACATTGCAAATGTACAGTACAGTGCAAATAATAACGTACAGCATAGAAAAAAAAGAAACAATAACAAATCCATAAGAAAATCTCAATCCCAATTTAATGGCCTACATTTTCCATTCATTCACCTCATCTGCATTCTTCAAGCTCTTGTTTATTGTAAAGGGAGTCAAATGAGATGAGAAAGAACTTGTGCTCTTACCTTGCTATAAAAAAAATGCCCCTCCGCTATTGTCTCAATACTCCCGGTTAGAAGGATTGTCAGTTTAACGTCCTTTCTTTTCTCATCCCGTTATAAATTTACCCTAAATAAATAGTTTTAACCCTATCAAATACCTATGCACTATGGATTAAGGTCAAATCACCGCAGTTGTGGGTTTACATTACCACCTTCAAAAAGGACACACACACACACACACACTT
Organism: Aplochiton taeniatus; assembly: GCA_017639675.1. Lineage (NCBI taxonomy): Eukaryota > Metazoa > Chordata > Actinopteri > Galaxiiformes > Galaxiidae > Aplochiton > Aplochiton taeniatus. The sequence continues at coordinate 25,289,332 of CM030172.1, read as the reverse complement.
AGCATGTCTTTTAATATGTACCCAGAAGTAAATACCCAGGGAACTGTGATTATCCTTGTGTGCAGTTTGGGGCAAGTTTTTGAAAAGTATCCTTTTACTGAAGACTCTAATTCACAAGAACTCTCCAGAGTCTGCAATGCAGTAACGACAGGGCTAAGGCCAAGGTTAAGGCACTTATGTAGAAAAATTAAATAAAATATTCAAATAATGATGCAAACAATTGAACATAGTGCAGTGGTTAAAGATGCCATATGCAGTTTCTGTGCATATCATTTTGTCCTTTCACTTTTCGGTGTATTTTTTTTGCCATTGACCTTAGGTTCTTTCACTTTTGTTGTAAAGTCATCAGCTCAGCACATGCGTTGACATCTGGTCTTTGTTTACTTCATAAATCATGTACACAGTCTAATGGACAGTTGTACTTGACAGCGCTGGCCTGCAGAAGCTTAAGAACTTGTATATTGTATAAAGCGTAAAAATACTGCATATTGCACTAGCATCAGCGATTAATAAGCAGTAAGAGACAACACATGGACTCCATTTGATTCCTCGATCAAATGGCCAAACTGTATTGCGCATAATAGGCTGCTGAGCACAGCTAGCTAAGTTGGATTACTTTAACCTAATCTCCAATCATCAACCTCTGCAACCAAACATTTAGTTTCACGGGATAGCTGTGCTTTCATCCTTTCATCCTTTCATCCTTCCTGAATAACAATAGCCAGTGACCCTCTCATAAATGTTCATTTTAATTGTGAATGTCATTAGGTTAGCTGCTGTAAACAACCTGCACTGTGTGGCACATGGGTTACATGCCCTTAGAGGGACAGAGGCCACCCTAACAGTACCCACACTTAACCCAGCCAACTTCTTAACTCTCTGTGGTTCAGTTAAAAAGCTATGACAGCTCAGTGTAGTTGACACAGTTTGTTCTTTTTACACAGACATCCAACCACCATACTGTTTAAAAAAACTTTTTTTTTTTTAGTATAGACAATAAGCTGTTGAACAGTTATTTTGCAATTATACAGTACCCATCTTTCTCATCTGTCCAGAGCACATTATGCCAGTGAAGTAATAAAGTTTGCATGCGCCTGGACACACTAGGAGCATCATCAGATATAATCCTAGCACTTTCAGAGTGCCAAATATAAGGTATGACAAAAACCTTTCAACTGTCAATAGTAACGTGTGGAAAATGATCATATGGCATTAGAACATAAAAATAAATAGTAAACAGTATAAATAAATGGTACAACTTCAGGGTGTGCATCATAGCTTCATAAAGCAATCATGCAATCATCATCGACCCTAGAGAATGTATGTATTTTCCAGGTTGGTCTGGCTTACACTTCTTGCTGTTATAAACACTCTTTCATTGTTCTACAGACAGCACTAGCTGAATCACATTACCCGTTTGTTTGCTGCACGCAGATAATGCAGGAGTACACTGGGACCTTAATGAACTGGCAAAAGGCAAATATTTTCCAAAAGATACCTGAAAATAAATACTCCAAATACTCCTCCAAATCCAAATAATCAGTCCATGAGCAAATGTGCAGTCTGATACACATTATATATGGCAGAACTGGTCCACATAGACATTAGTGTATGTACAATGAATTGTGCTAGCAATTCAAGGAAAAGTTGTGCAATGTTTCTAAGCCTCTGTGACTAGTGGCACAGCATAGCTTCCCAGAAAAGGAAAAATAAAAAAGGGAGATTTAAAGAGCCAATGACGCGATGGGAAACCTACTGAATACGTGAGCAGGTTTAGATTGAGATGAATCATGATACAACATACTTGGCATCATGATATAAGGCTCTGACTACATGGTTTAAAAGGGACTACATAGAGATTGAACCTTGGTTGATACCAGTGGAATATTGTAAACCCAACTTTAAGCTTCTAGCTCCCTCTAGAGTCTACACTGTACTTCAAAAAAATATCAAGGATTTCCAGTAGAATGGGACATAAATATTGGTATTCTTGAGTGCATTTCCTTCCTTACATCCACGACATGCATATGAAGTTAAGTTTACTGCTTAAATGATGAGTACTGGAGACATGATTCCATTATATATTTCAAGAGGTGGTCGGTGGGGTATGATCCTTTAGGATAGACACAAGTTAAAACAGTCTTTACCGTTAGCAATGCGTGTGCTTTGAGGTAACACTGCTTTTCTTGAAGATGTTCAGGTGACAAGTCTTTTTTTTTTTCGTGGACACAGTCGAATCACACAGAACAGGATAATGACACCCCTCAGCCTTTCTGGGAATTGGATCCAGTGTTATTTGGGATTCGTAAACCCACTGTACAGTAAACGGACAACAGAGATAGGAAATCATCAATCCTTTTCTTGTCCAAAGTGCTGCTATCTTTCTGAGGGGTTGATGGAATATCCAAGCTAAAGACTCCTAATTAAAACTCGACAGAGTAGGACCACTGCTCTACGACCATGCAGTGCGTCCCCCCAGGTGAAACTGACTTTAAAAGGTAGAATCCTGTCTTTCAATGGACATATAGGTAGCAAACACTCAGCTCAAAGGTGTGGCATGGAGCTCCGAAGTTTCTCCGGCCGTGGAGGGGCCAGCTAGGAATTCCGCAGCCACCCCCTGGGTCTCCGAGGTGCCGGGGGCGGACCCGGAGAGGTCCTCGGTGGAGAAGGTGAGGCCCCCCAGCTTGGCCAGTGAGTTGGAGCGTTTGAACCTGGAGGGCACGGTGAGGCCAGCCAGCCTCATACGCGTCTCGATCTCCTGGGTGCGCTGTTGGACCAGGCCGGGGCACCCTCCAGACACACTGGGCAAGCTGTCGCTGCTTGAGCTGCGGGTCAGCGTAGAGCCGTGGGGGGAGGACACGGAGGTCCTGGGAGGGGCAAAGCCTTGTGGGGGCCATGCCGGAGGGGAGACCAAGCCAGGGTCCCCGGCTACAACAGGCGGTGTGGCCGACAGGAGAGCGATGTCAGCCTCAACCTCCATGTCCTCAGCGGAGGCCGTCTCCTCCAGGTTAAGGTCCATCTGCGCGGCAAAGGGCTGGCCTTCCAGGATCAGGATGGACAGCCTGTCCAGCTGCTCTGCCCTCTGCCTCACCAGGCCTTGCCCGGGTCTCTGGAGCTGGCCTAGGACTTCGGCGTCACCAAGGTGTTCCGCCCCCATCCCCAGATCGGCCCGCGGTGCTTCCAGGGCCACCGCTGTTCGCTCCCCCTCCAGACTGAGTTTCAGCAGGGTGAGCTCCGTCACGGCCCCTGCGGCGGCCTCCTTGCCCACCCGGGGCTCCTGCTCATCCTCCTCTTCTTCGTCCTCCTGCAGCTCGTCCATGTCCTCCGTCTCCAGGGAGCAGCGCTCGCGGGGCAGCTCCTCGCAGCTCATCGGCGACACCAGCCGCTGGCGGTAGGCCTCCAAGCGCGCCACCGGGCTGGGAAGGACACAAGGGGCACAGGAGGAACAGCGGCACAGGCAGCCGTGAGGCTGGGCAAGGCTGTGGGGTACGAGCCCCGGGGTGGAGGCTGGGGCCGGGGCTGGAGGCAGAGAAGGGGTAGGGGCAAAGTGTGTACCCGGAGGGTCAATGCAGATGGTGGGGAGGTTGCAGTGGCGATTGGGATTAAGGCGATGGGTGCGGCCTCCGGTCAGGCGCTCGCAGCGCCGCCCCTGTGGCAGACGTAGGCAGTCTTTACAGGACTGGTAAGAGGGCTTGACTTTGTATGGGTTTCCTGTGCTAGCACTGTCCTAAACAGGAGAAAAAGAGAGACAGGGACAATAGGTGGTCAGGTAGAAGTGAATTCAAGTAGACCACAGCACTAAATTATCACAATAATGGCATGGTATGTGGAAATGGACTCGTATCAAAGCCAAATTAACATTAGGCTACAATTGTCGAGCTATGTTGCTAATGCTAACATGTGATTATGCAACTGTGCCACAGGGAGTTTTCTCCACTCACGTCGAAAGTGGCGGGACAACTCCGCTTGGCTGCCAGTCGGTTACTGTTGTTGGTGTTGAGGTTGGCCAGACCCAAGCGGCTCTCCTCCCCCTCCTTTTTCCCGTCCGCCTCTCCAGAGGGCCGGGCCAGCGCCGCCATCTCCGCCTCCTCCTTCTGCGCCTCCTCCTCGTCCTCTTCCTCCACGGTGCTGAACTCCAGCCGCAGCCGCATGTCCTCCAGGGGCTCCAGGCGGCTGCAGGTCTGGGCGGCCGTGCCCTCCCCGGGCAGCGCCAGCTGGGCCATGGGGAAGCCCTCGTCCTCCAGCAGGGCGTCCCGCTCCACGTCCTCGATCTCGATGAACACCTGCTCCATGCCCAGCAGTGGGGGGCCGCGCACCGGCGTGGAGGGCTCGCTGTCCAGCGCCGTGTCCGACAGCCGCCTGAAGTAGTAGTTGTAGTTCAGCGGGTCCAGGGGCTCCACCTCGAGGCCCATGGCCCGGCATGGCGACGCCCCGCAGCCTCCCCAGGCCTCGTCCTCCCGCTCGCGGGAAGACGATCGGAGCACAGGGGTCTCCTCGCCAGGGACCTCCAGGCCACAGCACTGGCCCGAGGCCTGCAGCTCCTCTGAGGTCTCATCGTCCGCCTCAGGCCTCCACAGCTTGTTGTGCCGCTGTTTACTGTGGAGAGGGAACAAGGGGTACTCTGGAGTCAACGCCAAACACAGAAATATAAAATCATTGAACAAATACAAGACACAGTATAACCATTTTATTCAATTCAATTCAATAAAAAATACGTTAAAAAAAGAAAAGAACAAGAAGAAGAATTCATTGATCATGCTCAAAAGCCTTGACTTAGAATAGTAAATAACAAAGAAAGCTACAGTATACCGTAAGCACAGAATGTAATTAAATGTCCCCTTTGACCAGAACTCTAGACTGAACGATTGTACTAAATCTGATTAAGGTGTTTAGGCCATGATCATTTAGCTGTGACTTGGAAAGAACCCGGAACACGACCCTGGGGGTAGGCTAATGGAAAGATCCAGTTGACCCGATGGAGGACGCCAACACTCACCTGGCATCCAGGATGCCCTCGTACTCAGACAGCTGCCTCATGAACCCTGTGTTGGGTCGCGCTACGCTTCTCTTATGCTTGACAAAGTTGTAAGCCTTCTCCAAAGACCAGCCGTACTCTTTCATAGCGTAGGCAATGACCGTGGAGGCAGACCGGCTGACCCCCATCTTACAGTGAACCAGACACTTGGATTGGTTCTTCCTGTAAAATCAGAGAGTAACAATATCGTCGGCTGTTCAGAATAGGTGAAAAACCTACTGTTGGCACAAGCTCCTATCTGTGATTTGGAAAGGTTAGACTCTCACTTGGCTTTGACGATGAAGTTGTAGGTTTCGTTCCAGTGGGCGAGCAGGTCAGTGGCCTCCTCGTCATACACCCTCACGTTGTGATAGGAGAACGTTCCCGGGAAGAAGTTGTCGATCTCCCTGGTCACGTTCAGGATGTAACCCACTCTGTACCGAAAACACTGGGTTATTGTGATTTATGACCATTGCTTGTCTTTTAATACATCACAAATGTATTCACTGAGTAAGTAAAAAAAAAAAAGAAGGGCGAGCCTTGAGGACTACTGAACCCAAAGGCAAAGGGTGCTTGGGTGCTGTACTCACCCACATTCCCGAAGTTCCTCAAGGTTGGAAGCATTCCACTCTGAACCCTGGAGCAGGAACAGACAGAGACCAATGATGAGGGGGAATGGGGGTTATGTTTAACTGACTGGTGTGTTGGTATGTAGACCTCGGTATGAAGGCCAGGAACTATGTCTAGCATGCCGAAAGGAGCTCACCAAGTAGAGGTGATCGAATATCAGCGTGGCCTTGTCCATCTGACCCAGGATCAGCAGCATCTCGTTATCGATGAACTCCTTGTACTCCTTCAGGTTACAGCTCATGTGCTGCTCCAACTCGGTTCGGATCTGAGGGGGGAGACATGAAGAAACAGGCGTGAAGACCTTCTCTAGAACAGTTACTGTTCTTCTTTAATCCATAGACTCGGCCATGGAGTCTGGCGGCACATACTTCCTTGGAGGTGACATTCTCCAGGTCTTGGAACATCATAATGCTTCGTAGCTTGGCTTTGATTTGACACTCTGTTCTCTCTCTCTCCGTTGGCCTGTGTACAAAAAAAACAAGATCAGCAACGTGAAAACACATACAGTTGTGACACGAAGGGCTCGTCAGGGCCAGAATGGACTTTAATCCAAGCTGAACACCTGAGCTGTGGCAATACCGGAGCAGGATCCACTCTAGACAGAGGGCTTACCGGTCCACGAACATGGCGGGTGAGTCGGGCCGGGTGCTCTCCAGGTCGGTCATGGCGTTCCACTCGTTGATGGAGCTCTGCTCCGAGCCGACACAGCTCTCATAGAAGCCCATCCAGGTGAGAGCCATGCCCCCAGGGAAGTAGTTGAACCGCCGAGACACCTCGCAGACCTTGTGGAGGATCTGCAAAGCCGACCTGAGGGGAGAAACGGCAGAGCTCAGGCATTATGGAAAAGGAGACAGGATATCCTGAGCATGCTATGAGCCTACGAGGCAACCATTAACTGAGGCATGATGCAAGGACTCAACAGCATCAGCTGTTTAACCAGACGGTGCCTTCCCAACAAATAAAAATAAACTCCAGATTGAGTTAAAACTTGAAATGGTAAAAACTAGAAATAAAATACACGTACTGACTTGACAAGAAGTGGTCCAAGGCGAATAAAACGTAACACCAGGACTTATTTTACGCTTGCCAAATTGTGAAAACCAAACAAACCCCTGAACACAACTGTCAGAGGAATTCTCTCACCACATAGCCTGTACAGAGACGGGCTTGAAGACATGCAACCGTCCAGCTGTGGTCACACTGAACCCCCTGGAAAGATAAAAGAACAGATGTGGGACTAAGTTCAGTCCATCATTAGATAGATAGAGAGAGAGAGAGAGAGAGAGAGAGAGAGAGATGGGAATAAAGTGGACCCAAAACAGATACACTGTGAGTGCTGGTCCACAGGATTATTCACAGCCACACAAACAAGTAGAACATTCCTCCAGCAACCCACAGAGAAGGGGAGAACGTTACCAGGTCAGCAAAAACACTGGGAGGAAAATGCCTGCTATTCACCGTATTGCCAATAGAGGCCAGGAGAAGAGAGTTTTGTTTGTACGGTGCAACCCATCTGAGCAACCCAAAACATCAGTCTGCAGCTTGAGCTTTGAGGCCAGTGTGTGGGCGAGGACTGACAAATACCACTCACCCATCGCCGTCCAAATGGATCTTTGTGTCACTCCACAGCGGTAACACCATCCCGATCGAACAATTTTTACTGCAAACAATACGAAAAGGAAAAACAATGAGAAATACCCTGACTATGTCATGTGCACGTCACTAGGCTATTTGCTGATGACTCAAAGGACAGGAGAGCCCCTCTAGAGGGGATTGGGTGTACCTGTCTTTATCAGTGAAGTCCATCCCTAGTAGGATGTTCTCTTCTGTGTCCTGGCGGCCGTTGGTGTACACCACCACCATGTAGCGCACACGGTCTGACCAGCCGCTCTCTAACCGAACAGCCTGGGGAAGAGGTGGAGGTCAGAACGACATACATAAGTCTGTGTGCATAAGTCTGTGTATGTGTCTTTTTATCTATTTTATTTTTTTAAATCATCCTGCTGACCAGTTTAATGCGGTCCTCTGAGCGAAGGGTGTTGATCATGACCTGCAGGTGTTGAGGTAAGTCACCTGAACGAGAATACATCAATTACACAATGTAATAATATAGGTCCAAACCATCAGCTTAAATACTTTACTGTACAACTATGACTCATCTGTGAGGAAGACAGAGAGCTAAAACCCACCCTTCACGGTAAACCAGACAAAACATGTATGCATGGGACCTCACATATTTATGTCTCGCATCCTAAAAAAAAAACACTTAAGAGAACAGATAGGATGAGCAACTGTGTACCAAAAATATAATCTCTAGAACAGCTCTCTGGTTAAACTGATATTGAACACTCAAAGACACGAGGACACATGGCCCAGTACATTAATAGTAGTCTAATTAACATTAAGACACCGATGGCTGCCAAAGTTATGATTAGCAGAGATACAGTATGTTCCCCTTTTAACCTAAGCAATGTCCAGAGTACATTTAGATTGAATCAAGGAATTTGGCTACTTCTCTTTGGATAGACCTAAACTATGTAGAATAGGGAGCTGGGGAAAAGGACCTAGGAATGAAGGACTGTGGCTGGACTGGGAGAAGAGAGCTAGGCTATCTCCTCAAAAACACCACATTAAGACGATCACATTTGCTGGCATGAGCACAAATGCAGGAACAACACACATACGTACACTGAGGTGATAACATCAGCGGCGGGCTGGTTGGTCCAGCTTGGTGAGCTTATGTAACGCCATGATGGGAAAATCAAACAAGCCTAATTTACAAAGCCCCTTTTTGTCAGATCATCCATCTTCTTTTCAGTCATATTTGGAAGAATGAATAGGGGACTGTCACAAAAATGTCACTTGGCCGCATGAGGGAAAACTTTGATTTCAAAGCCAGACAGCCATAACTGTGGAAAAACATACTGCTGTTGGGAGTTGGACTTCAAAGCTTGGTAACCGTGCCTATACAAGCCCTGTCAATGGCACAAAGGCAAAGCCACCTCAGCAAACAAGAGCACATTCAGTGTCTTGAGGAGGTGCTGCCAAAATCTACATGAACTGATAAGCCTAGAATACAGCATGGGGATGTGGATATTGAGACTGGTATGTCTTTAAAAAAGAAAATAAGGCACACTTGGAAAATGTACGGACAGTATGTTATCTGTTATACCATTTAGACAAATTCACTTTCAAACAGAAAACAAACATATAAAGGGAAATGTACTATTTGAATGTCGGACCAATTGAAAAGAAAAGCATTTTTGGGGGAGTAAAACTGTTTTTCTTCATTAGGTTGTTTGAAAATGGTCAGCTTCATTACTACATGTATTCTCTTGTCTTTATTATATAAATATGTCATGTTAATCAAAATTGCACTTCACAAACTAGCATGCCAAGTTGAGCGTCTTTTTGTGCGTGCTCCTGTTTACCTGCATGTTTGTGGTGTGTGGGAGTCCTGGGGTCCTGTGCACTATTGCCCTGCTGTAGAAAGAGGGCCGCTCCTTTGACCATAAAGAAACTCTCACTGAGGCTGAAAAACAGAGACACAATGCAATGTTTTTAGGGCGCCATAGTTCATTCCTCAATGTTTAACCAACGATACCAACCACTACAGTACCTGCAATTTACCTTACCATTGACATCAAGCAGGATGAAGCTCCTTGCACAACCCTATATACCATATTAGCACAAAGCTATACAAGTATATGCCGTGTGCTTGACTTCAATCCTCCATCGAGACAGTTTCTTTAACCAAAGGTAGTCCATGCATTCTTAACTTTCATCCGTGCTGTGTCAGAGAAACATGATGCAATCACGGTTGTGTTCCTGAATATTTGTAGCTGGGAACTCTCAAGAGACTGCACTCTAAAAGGCCCAGTTTAGTATCATCGGCACCGGCCAAGACAATTCGATACAATTCAATTTGAATACCAACCAATCTAATGATGTGAAAATGCACAGATTAAAACCAGCAAGCACAACTAGGAAGAATGATGGTATGAGCTGTGAATGGCTTTTCAAAGGTTCAGTGACCAGAACATTGGGAGCTCACGTAAGGGTGAATGTCAGCGGGTAACAGCTGCAATAAAGACTTTGACAATACCAGTCCATTCACATAATAACACAGATTGAACAGGAACTTTATTAGGTTCACTGACATTCCGGCAACCGCACAATCACTTTACCCAGCAACATATTATGGCTTGTATCTATTCATTTCCACACACACACACACACACACACACACACACACACACACACACACACACACACACACACACACACACACACACACACACACACACACACACACACACACACACACACACACACACACACACACGTATATTTCTGGCATTTCTTTGCGTTTGTGTGTACGATGGATGCATTGGACCCTGGGTCTCATCTAGTCTTTCCTTGGACAGAGGTCTTGCGAAGGCGAGAGGGGCTTGTTGTCAAATGGCCAAAACACTGTTAAGGAGGAACAAAGTGTGACTTTGTCTGTACACAGGCTTGTGGCTTTTTCCACTAGTAGACAAAGCCTGGTGTGACTGAGTGGGACCGTCACAAGAGCTTTTGTTCTGCTGTGTTACGTAGCATCATTGTCTCTATTTAGATCCCATTTAAATAGAGATAGTGTGTTTATGACGAGGAAAGCTGTGATGGTTCACAGAGTTGGTGACCCTGATAGGAGTTGAGCAGCCTGCAGAAAAGTGGTAAGATGTCTTGCTGAACTTTTAACACCCTTTTATCACATATCATCTAAAACACAGCCACATCTACCTTGCCCGAGAAAGTGGCACTGTAATCAGAAACTAAATCATGAATCCCAATTTACAGGAAAAAAATCTATAAATTTTTGGATGTCTACTTAAAACATTCATAGCCATTCATATATATATATATATATATATATATATATATATATATATTCATATATATATATATATATATATATATATATATATATATATATATATATATATATATATATATATATATATATATATATATATATATATATATATATATATATATATATATAAATAAATGTTTAGATAGATATTTATTATCGACTGCTGTCAGGACTTACATGCGACAGATTTCCCTCTGAGTGAGCACAGCGTTCTTCACAAAGTGCGGCAGCATTGTCAGCATAGTTTCTTGCGAGGGTTCCACTATCAAATGCATCTTCCCGGTCACTGTCTCCAAGTGTCTTTAAAAAAATATATTATTTTGGCCCTCGCTCTACACTCCACAAAAATGACTCCACTTAGCGAACTAAAGAACGTCTATGAAACTAATACATAGAGTGTTAGCTTATATAATTGTCCAAAACACTCAAACAGAAGAAAGTCGCTTCTCTGTTGATGCGCGTCTTTGAGGGAACAGCAGATCGGATAAAACTAGTCCAGTCATGTATCCCGTCCAAGTCTGGTGGGCCTCTCTCTCTCCAGCCCATTTTACTCCTATTCGTCTGAGAGGTCAGAATCCGTCTAGTCTGAGCCTGTGCTGCCCCAGCATGTTCCTTACCCACGAGCTGTAGCTTATCTCGTCCTCGCAGCGCCCGCCTAGGCAATTAGCACTCCCTCTGCAACCCCGTGCCACAAAAGCACCATTCAAGCACGGCTTGCTGCGATGGTGGTTGGGCTAGAAGACTACGCGGAATCATGCTCAGCTTAAGTCTCAGAGCAGGACCACCTCTGAGTGGCAGGATGTCAGAGGGGATGGAACGACTCAGAGCAATATGGAAACACGCAGTCCACATAAAGGCTGAATGAACTCTACGTCCTCTCCTTACAATCCAAGCTTTAAGAAGATAACACAGTAAATATGAATCTCAAAACTAGCAAAAATGTAAATAAAAAAATAAACTGCTAATGTACTACATCTTAATAATATTTCATTGAAACACACTGCCACTAGTGCGCTTACACACACACACACACACACACACACACACACACACACACACACACACACACACACACACACACACACACACACACACACACACACACACACACAACAGCGTAGTCAAAAGGTCAGCTTCCTTGTTTGTTGCATAACTTAAGAAACCTAACTGCATTTTGAGAGCTGGGAGAACCAAGGGCTGATGTAGGGCAAACTCTGGATCAGGTTTCTGCCTACCTACAGCATGGCCCTTTGAGGAGCAGAAAAGCTGACATCACGGAGTCCTCAGAGCAGCTCTAAAGTCATTTAGTCCTCAGTAAAAATGGGAGTTTCAATAGTCAGCGCTTAAAATGGTATGGCTTACACGGTCTTGCAATTGTCGTGTTAGAAACATAATTATACCAAAAGTATGACTAAGAGGAATGTAGTGTAAAATGTTTAGTTAGTGTAAAATCTTTTGACACTTTGATGTATACAGCACTGGGCATGCACAGATCCTGTACTGATTAGGGCAGCCTTACGTGTAACTAAACAGGCCTTACATTAAAATAACCAAACATTAGATCACATCCTTCACATGAGTTCCTCAATGCTACAAATATATTGTTTTTAAGTATGACAGTGGTTTTACTTCAATTATGTATTTCTGGGGACTTCAAAGCTTGGTAACCGTGCCGATACAAGCCCTGTCAATGGCACAAAGGCAAAGCCACCTCAGCAAACAAGAGCACATTCAGTGTCTTGAGGAGGTGCTGCAAGGAGGCAAACAGATTTTACTCAGAAATTATATGTTTACTGCAATTATGGTGATGATTAAAAATACATCTTAGGGACAAGCTTAGCAGTGTAATTGAATTCAGCCTATGGGAATTGTTTCAAATTAAACTAAGAGTACCTTACACTTGCCTCTCTGTCTATAGTTCTTTCCGAATTTGTCTGGTTCATCAGGACATTTCTGTGTTTGCAGCCATTGTAATTATCCCGACCCCTGGTTCTGAGGCCAGTATCCATTAGGCATAAGAAATACACTACACTAATTCTCTTGGTCACATAATAACTACTACCTTCCCTTTGATAGGGCACAGCAAATCTTTATTTTTATTTTTTTTAACCTTACCCTGACTTACCCTGCAGTATGTAAGTGTAGAGAATTGGGGAGAAATTTGCTAGAATTTGAATCACAACAGCCGAAAAAGCCAACCTCCTGAGATTCGTTCCAATCCCTCAACTAAGCCCTTCCCTTCAAATGGTGTTTACACATGCCTGCGTGCTAAGACATGCTTGTTAACTAGGTGATGCTAGGTCAAAATGCCCCGATACAGCCGTGCTTTTAACCAGGAGTGTGCACGCGAGTTGATTGACAGGCAGGGAGCCGTGCATCCTTGCAACAACTGCCCTGATTGGTTAGTATTTAACGGGCTTCCAAAGATTCTCGAGAGCCTGAATACTGGGGCTAGGGTCATCATGGAGAGCGCATCTTCTCTCAGAGCATTTGATTTATTGATATATGCCAGTAGGTAAGTAATAAACATAATCATTTTTTGCTAGAAAATTAAACGAACATGCAACTGCTATTTAACAAAACAAACAGTCTTACAGATTCCTTATTGATTTGCTTTGATTGGTTTTTATTTAACTAGTATTCAGCATAAAAAAGAGCATCATACCTCTGGTTGTTTTTCCGGTCATCTTCACTACCAAAATCCTGAAAAGAGAGAGAAACAGTGCAGCTTTATAAGCTCAAAGTAAAGTGATTTCCGGGTCATATCTGTTTGACATTACATGGACCCTACAGATTACAAATTACAGGCGACATGAATCCCAATTAGCACAATGCAGCCTATATGATAAAAGTCAGGAAATGGCTGTTTACCGTTGCAGTGCTTTCAGTGCTTGATGTTTTGATGATGCGAAAAGGTAGGCTACTATTTTACTTTTTTAAAGACCACAAACCACTTTGATCTGTGTTGTAAAAACACTAAAACAGAGCATGTGGGTTAATGTTCCTACCAAATAATAACATGTCCAGTATTGTAAAGTATCATAATGATGTATGACATCATTTCTGCACCACTCATGTGTTTGAGAAAATACGTGCGTGTGTTTGTGTGTGTGTGCTGAAGGCTACTTTCCCTGCTGACAGTCATACATAGAAGCTGGCACTAGTATTATTAGTCTGTCTTTTTATTATGGAATGGTAGTGGCAATATTATGTAGCAATGCAAACTGTATATGGATAGTATGCAGGGACTTAAAAATTATATGTGCAAGTTTGAAGCCTATAATCGGGTTGTAAGTCTAATGGCGCTCTCTACTGGTGGTAAGATTGCTACCATGATCTCATCCAGAATCTCATGTTCTAAGCACCTGCTACAGTAACAAATCGGAGGCACATGCACACTTCCACCTTTGCATTCTTGATATAGGCTAAACTTGTTTGACATCCTGGAACGAGTCGACATGGCACAACATGTGACTCGGCAGTCAAAGAAATCTAGGACAGAAACCAACTTTTAAACGTTAATATCTCCTTCATTCACTTTTTATTTCTTTTGCTGACTATAGATTTTGTAATGATGCTTTTCTAGGGGGTCCTACTCTGATAAAAACCCAGTGAAATGAAAATGCGTGCTTTGTTCTACAGCTAATCCCCAGCTAAGATTGTTTACAAGCTCAGCTGACATGGCAAACCAGACCAGTTCTGCATGCAATAACAACTAGCACTGAGAGATATTAGAACTTCGCTGACAGTATGTTTGGTAAAACATAGATAGAATTCCATTGAAAAATATCCAACCAAGCGCCCTAACCGACACTGGGCCTACAATCATTATGGGACATAGCCATCGGGCGACTCCTCGGCGTTTCTTCCAAAGCATAGCCTACATGATAAGGAACAACCCCGGCGTTTGACTTACCTCCCCCGCGTTGGTGGTGGCTGTGCTGGCGGTGGATGCTGCACTGGGAGTAGGAGAGCGCTGCAGGGTTACAAGGGCCATAGCTGGTCCCTAGGAAGGAAGTCCTTGGCAGCGGAGGGCGCGTATCTGGACTGAGATTGTCCCTGGCTGTGCACCACCACCAGGAAGAAATTAGTTAGGATAGCATTGAAAATCTCCAGCTTCTGATAACACTGTTATTGGAAAAAGGTTGCGATTGGCTCATCTCCCACTGAATGTTTTGGAATGATCAAGGGCTAGACGTTTTGTTAGCGACTATGACATATCCTCCATGTGTTTCATCTGACATGTTTTTAAGCACACAAACAAAACAGCGCAGGTTGCATGCGGAGCAGAAATGACATGCAGCTTTGCCGGATGCTCTGATTGGCTCCTTCAGTTTGCGTGTGAGCTGCTATTGGTCCAATGTCGTCAAGGTGACTGTGGCAAGACAAGGCATTCCCATAAACACAATGTTATTTATAGAATACAATATCTGCATTTAACACTTATTTAAGTGATAAAAAAAAACACAAAATAATAAAATTTGGTTAATCTTACCAGATGTACCAAAGAGCACTTAGACTCTGGCCAAGCTTTTTGGACAATGAAATGAGAAAAACTCGGACTAAATCAGTGGTTAGTCATTTATTGAAATATATCTATTTTTCACCGTGTCTGGTTTCAATAAAATATTTAAAACATATTCAAGAATTACACATCATCTAAACACTGGTTACATTAACTTCTTGTCACTATAGTGCCCACCATGACTTGCTTTTTATTATTTCATTGTGACATTCTAACCAGTTTGTGCCTGCAGTGGAGGCTTATGTGTGCCTAATCAGTCTTTGAGGCTGGCATATTTGTCTCCATCATCTAAATGTGTCAGCCCTACTAAAGTGCATAGGACTAACTGCTGCTTTGGTGTTCCGTTATGTCATCCCACAGATTTCATTCATTAATTAGAACCCAAAGGTATATTGCACCTATGCCAAAATGGGGACTTGCAGAGCAGGATACACTTAAGATATTGGGCTTCCCCATTCTGCTGTAACTCCTCAGTCACTGGATCCATAGCTAGGGTGTGGTGTAGGCTCCATACGGTTTGATTGCTGCTCGTTTCCGGTCATCTCTGTCTTATGGAGGGGACTAGTCTCCTGCAGTGCTCGCCCTGTAGTTTCAATGGGCAATGCCATTGCTGCTGCACTGGCCAACAGACAACAGCAGAAGTAAACCGACAGAGTCAAGGAGACGGACCTCCTGAGCAACACCTATGGCCCAACGGAGGAGGAGGTGGTTAACAACTTTGACAAGCCAATGAAAGCTCAGAAAATCTAAGTGTTTAAATGACTATACAATTAGACATATCTAATACATTTCCCATAGCCTAACAGTTGTCCACAGTGTGCTTACCTGTGCCACAAAGGGAGTTAGCAGGGCACCCACCCGACCCATTCCACTGCAGGTCCCAATTCCCAGGGCTCTAGAGGCAGTAGGGTAAACCTTCAGAAGCAGGGTAAAAGACAGAGTTTGTGGAAAAAAGCTGTCCAAAATGAGAAACAATTACGACAACCTAATAAAATGTTTCCAGTGGTACCTCTGGAGTGTAAACATAGGCAACTTGGAATCCTCCAGTGATAAAGGCTCGTGCTACAAAGATGAAGATTGTGAGAGCTACCCTGAGGTGAGAGGAAGAGAAACAGATATGGAGTCGATGTTCTACCAAGGCATGGAGGTACAACCATATGTTCATGAGATAACTTACCTTCCAATACAAGCATAGAGTGGAAGAATACACACGGAGAATATCAAGAAACATAATGCCATGCTTCTCTTTCTGCCAATCCGTTCAATCACCCAAAGAGATACAAAAAGTCCTGCAGTAAAGAAAGAATGGAAAAAAAGGACTGAACCAAACCTGAAAACCGTTCCCTCCACTACAATTGTAATTCAAACAAACAGAATATAACTCAGCAAATCTAAGACTTTTGTTAAAATTAACAACAAGGGAAGAGATAGGCCTACCTTCACCACCTTCATAAGGGTTTGCTCTTAGTTTAATACCATAACAGGTTGCTCAATTGAAGTGCATTAGAAAATATAGCACTTATTGACAGGTAAAATAGGAACTAAAAGCTTATCTGGTAGATTTCCTAACCTGGGAACTCAGCCAAAGTGGTCCACAGTAGATCTTTGTAATCGGATGCTGTTAAGTATTTGCATTCTAGGTCACAACTTGGTTCAATTTTGGATCCTTGGGTCACTAAAAGGAACAAAAGTGTTAAATAATTTCAAAACTAACAGCACACTTTAAGAGACAGAAAGTTTAAAGAATGCTGCCACACTGTCCGACACTCACCACCACAAACATCTCCTGACTGGAACAGCTCTGTTGTCAAGAGTACCAGGCCATAGTAACAGAAGGCATTTGCAAACCTGGGGTCATAATATCAAAAGAGTTATTTGCTAGTGACTAGTACGAGAACGTGCATTGTTGAATTCCTGTATGGTAAGCACACAACAAGAGTGAAATTGAGGACAAATATTGTCTGTCTCAAACCAACCATATGAACCACAGAAGAAGAGTGGTCCTACAATACTCAGGTGTGAAGAGGTCTTCAATCCTTCCACGGTGCTCCTACAAACACGAACATAAACCATTCATTTCTGAAAACTTAAAGACAGTGAAAACGTGCATATGTTTGCAAGAATGATTTTAAAAGGAAAACAATTATTTGTGACAGCATGAGTTTTGTCTCATTCTTTGTGAGATGTCTTCTTTTAATTTATTTTGACTAGAAAAGCTGATCTGAATGCTGCACAAAATGTGTGCAAACCCCTGCCCACTTACAGTATCTACAGATCCTCACCTGTTTGTTGGCAGTCAGTGTCCCTGAGGGCAGGGTTTTTCCATTATCGTCTGCAATGCGTTTTAACGTCACTAAGGCTTTTTCATGGTTTCCTATCAGAACATCAAACCGGGCACTCTCTGGCAGCCACTACACACAAAAAAGACACTTGCTTACCTGCCCAGTGCATTCTAATAGAAGGTGTGTATTTTACACATCAATATAAACTACATCAACCAAAAACATGTCTGCTCATTTGTGATACTTACAAAGCAGAAGGCTACAAAGACCACCAACGGTGTGGTGGATAGGGCCAGCAGCCAGCGCCAGCCCAGAGTGGGCATTATCCACATGGCCAGAAGGACCTCAAACACAGCACCAAGTGCCCAGAATATCTGACACACACACAAAGACAAGAAACAGTTTCTTTAAGGTGAGCAAAAACCCTTGTCTATTGAGATATCAGAAATTAGCCACCAATCAAGCAAAAACACAATACCTCAATCAGCATAATACAGGTACCTCTTGACTTCAGAGGAAGGAATTCTGAGTACAGGGTCACCCTGTGGAAAATGCAGTGTTTTTTGCTTTTGTTGAATGAAAAAAAGAGTACAGGTTTTTCTTTTTGTTTTACAAACACAAAATAAAACTGGATCACGCAAATTGTAAATAAAGCCACTGTACAACGCTTAATGTTTTTGAATAACAAAAATAGGGATCTATCATTATTGCTTACCCCTCTTCAAAACATTTTGCATAACACCTTTAGGAATATAACTTTATCCAATTTTTGTGGGCTCTTTCCTATACCTGTTTTTAGATAATAGATACGCCATTATTTTCTAGACATAAAACAACTTTTACTGTATGCTCCTAACAAATAGGAGGGACCTTAATGGCAACCTCCAAAAGTAACCCATTAACATCCTGTGAACCTGCCATTGCGAGGTTCACACATCTAATTGTCCCCAGAGAACCTTAGATGTGCCACAATAACAATCTGTATTTAATTTGGCTTTAAAGGGACCATTTCAGAAAAACACCTGTTTGGTGCTGATACATCTTAAAGTATACCTTCCTGCTTAATTTTCCATAGTTGTTAGTAAATTACGTTTATTTGATATTTCAAAACGTAAATAGCTACACACTGCTGATACTCTGTGTACAATTCTTGACCCAAATCAGTTCTTTCTTGACACCCATATTCTGTGACTATACATAAACTTTATAGACACACACAATACATGAATAACAATGAATACATGTAATATTACAATGATCACTATTCATGTCTTTAGATTATTTTCAAATTTAAAATGTTTACAATTGATTCCCAAAACGAGCAGGGTTTTTGTTTGATTAAACTCACGACTGAGGAGCTCCTCCAATGCCGAAGCCCACCAGGCCACGCAGAACTAAGATCCACCCGTATACTGGAGCAAAGGCACTGAGCAGGCCGTAGAACAGGGTCCACACCATACACATCGACAGGCCCTGTTCGTATCGCACGCACACCGGCACACACGAAACATGAAGAACAAACATTTTGTCCAAAAATACCAAAAGACGTGCATCTTAAAAGTAAACCGAACCGTGACTCACTAGTTTTCTGCCGTACTTGTCAGCTACATTTCCCCACAGAGAGGAGCTGAACATCATTCCAATGAACACTACCTGAGAGACATCAATGGTGAAATATACACATTAAGTGTAAATTGAACACAGGCCATCCAAAACGCTAAAAATGTACAATAGATCAGATAGCGGGTTAGGGTTATGGTTAGGGTTAGACTGACCGATGTGATTAGTGCAACCTGAAAGCTGGGCAGCCTCCATTCACAGTGTAGCTGAGGGGCAAGAATACTGAGGATCATCATTTCCATGGCATCTGCCATCTGCAATCAGTGGCACATAACAAACTAGCCATTTAATCTTATGTTTGGAGTGCATTAAGAGAAGATATAGACATGTCTGTCACTTCCACTCACTCACCCAAGACAGTCCAGTGAGCATAGAAAGCTTCCATTGGAACCTCCCAAAGCCAATGGCCTCCACAGCCTCCTCTACAGTGTAAGTGTCTGTTAAAGTAGAATAGTGTTAAATAGTAAACATGCAAGTCAAAGAATTGAACGTTTTTTTTGTCACAATTACTGTTTGTTATTGACTGTTTTGTATATTATCAGATATTGATTCCATTAAACTGGCAAGTCCCAGTCATAGTGTATCTCTCACCAGGTAGCTAAGTAGAAGCGTTACTAGTGAAGGTGATTTAAAATAAAACATTGAAATAGAAAAAAAATACTTTATCGAAGGTGCCACAAGCTTTACAGTGTGTCAAGACAATAACAATATTAAAATAGTATACTGAGTGACTGAATACACAAACCTTGACAGGTGTCAGGTAGCTGCTGCCTCTGGCTTCTCAGGCGTAATGCCTGATTGTTGGCTGTGCATATCTCATAATCGTCACACTGGTCCTCATCATTATGATGACGAAGACTTTCTCCGACACCCCTCAATATCACCACACTGCAAAAGTTGTAAGCAGAGAAATATGTATAAGTGTCATTGTATTCGCCCTGTCTTGTTACATTGCAAATTTGTCCCATTGATTTGATAAGATCTTCAAACAAAATCTAATACTAGATCAAAAAGACCAATAGTAAACAAATAGCTCAAGATTATGAATAATTCTTTATTTTACTCTTTCAAGAAAAGTAAGAACCACATAATGTCCCAGGGGAGAAAATAATGGCCCCCTTGAGACTATATGAAGGGTTATGCCAGCTGTACCGCTGTGACAGCAAATGTGCCGTTATGGGCCCTGTCATCGCTGCCAAAAACCAAGCACCGCATCACACAGTAATAACCACACACCAAGTATGGTGGGAGAAGAGTCACAGTCTGGAGATGCTTACTGCATCAGGATCAGGAAAAAGGTGTTTTCATTGAAGAAACAATAAGTTTGTCTCTTTAAGCTGAAACACAGCAAGGTAATGTGCCAGCTAATGATTTGACGGTTGGATTTTTACTGAATAAGAAATAATAAAACTAAGGAAAGGTTCTAATCATCCAAAAGAGGGTTAATGTATATTTGCATGGGAGGCCGGTACAGAGATAATGAGCAGGTCTGTTTGCGTTTTTAGGAGAACAAGTTAGCTGTCACACATGATTGATTAAACATCTCTGTCTACACCCTATGGTACCAGTTAACTTTACACACAAAAAGAAGAATTGTTCATGGAATGAAGCTGTGCGGTTAATATGCCTTGCTGAGCTGTCTGGTCATGAAACACTCTGCTTTTGTGGAAGCAAGAAAAACAAGATGTCATGACACTAATTTGACATTTGCTTGTAGACATTTTTAGCATTTTATTATATTACATGTAATATAATAATACGTCCTCTAGGTAAATACACAAATAGTATAATAAATAGATTACATTTCTGCATTTCTGAAAATCACATAATCCACCAAATGCAATTGGATTTTCTAATTCAAAGGTAAAAATGGGGATATAGCACACTTGATGGTACACTTCTAGACATGTTATTGTAACTTTTTTATTCCCATCTATCTATATCCTTCATTTGATTTTACCTTACCTTTTCTTTATTTTCATTGTTTTTATTGTAAGTGTGTAATTTATTACTTTAATTCTAATTTATTGTTTTTAAATATTGCATGGAGGATATTACAATTTCTAATTGGATCCATCAAATTTTCCATTCAATTGATGAAAATGATTTGATAAATTAATCAAACTGACTGTCAGTAGTTGTTTTCTTTATGCTGTTTTGAATAAGTCAAAACAACTGTCATGTAAAACACCACATAGTAATACTATCTTTATTTATCGCACTTTTCTTTGCAATGTGCTTTAACAACACATAACCCAACACATTCAGTTTCCTTCTATTAACTCCTCCTTTGCTTCTAACGCAGAATATTTTTGGAAGTGTTGGTGAATACGTGTAACAATTGTCTTAAAACCCATACTCAGTTATTCATTAGCATTAAGAGATTTACCTACCTACCTTATTTCAGGATCTCTCCATTGCTGGTAACTAATCTTGGTGTTCTTTCCCCATTTTCTCATCTTGAAGAGACCCTGGTGTTGACTCCCTAAAAAGAGTATAGGGTTTGTTGAGCTGGTAAAACCTGCTCAGGATTTGGTATCAAATTACAGTTCAACATCCAATAGGAGCACAAACCTCAGGTAAAAATGGGTTTGGTTTGAAGTCACTGGGTTTCATACCTATAAATATATGTGTGAGTGTTTTTCGAAACTATGCAGTGTTGTGTGCAGTGCTGGGGGAGCTACTTGCTACCAATTACTTCACACTGGAAGAAATTGAACTACAGAGAAGCTACCCCAGGGACAAATCTAGTTCATTGAACTAAAGCTACTTCAATAAACTACTTTGTAAAAAAAGAACAAATTGACAATGTACATAATATGAAACAAAATTCTAACAAAATATAATACAAAAAGTCACATGCCAGCAAAAAGTGCCCCTCAAAAATGTCCCACTTGTTCACAGGTCATACATAAACCAAAAAAATTAAATACCCCGCTAGTCTTGGGAAAGTTAATGTCCACTTTGGGTTTGTCCAGTTGGGGGTATTGCACCAAGGAGGATTACTCAGTTAGCCAGGTAACTGTTAAAATAGTATGCAACATCTCTGAACATTTTTTTTAAATAAAAAGCATGAATCAATACTCATGACTAAAACTGTTTGGATGTTTCAGCAGTCAACTACGTGAAGAAATTGCACCAAAAAGTGTTTAACTACATGAATCACTATGCAAATATGAATGGATTTGAGCTACCAGCAAGCTTCTGCAAAATGTAGTTAAACTACTCTGGTTATTTGTATGGCATACCAATGTACACACAAATTTTTCATTACTTAAATGTCATTTTATAATCTACGTGTAAAGATAATCATAAGTACATTTCTATAAAACAAATCATGAAAATGGAAAGCTTATTAGTGTTATTTAACTCAAGGTAGGAGTTTTCAGTCAGCATCTTAAATTAGCTGTACGGGAAGTAAAAAAACATGTCAGTGTTTTAAGTCATTTTAGCTGGTGGGGCCAGGCCAATGACTTTTGTTTTTCATACAGGCAGATTAAATTAGACCTCGTAGTACCTTATCTACACCAGCAACTCTTTAATAATTTCTCTCACTGCTCTGCTGGTACTAAAAACTCACTTGTTCAGCAAAAATGTTTTTGGGCACCCAGTGCATTTTTTTGTTTTAGTTAGACTAGAACATCTTTGATCTCATGCTATCAAAACGTACTACAGGAGGGCTGACATAGACTCATTTATAAGGGCATGATTGATGGAGTGCTTCTGAAATGGCCACCTTTCCTGGAGGTTTTCCTTCTCTTCATTGGACTTTGGAAACCCTATTAGTGGCCACCGGGTCCTAGAAAGCCAAGGGCCTTCTTGCCTAATTGGAGTGTGGCTGGACAGCTTCCCCCAGGAAGAAATCCTGGTTTGTGTTTCACAACAAAGACCACTTTGCTCCTGGGACATTCAAAACTTTAGAAACGCTTTTTTTGCCCATAGATACATTTTTACTAATTGAAAAGTTGATGTAACTTAAGGGCTTGACATTTTGGTCTGAAATAGCCTACACTGTTCATTGTGGGATTGTACGATATCTGCAGTACACAGGTTTGAATACCTACATATCTAAATTCTATACTTTCGTTTTGGATTTTTAATACATTTGATTATTTTTTTTATATTAATTTGAGATGGGTTGTTGTGTGTAGATTGATCACGAACAAAGCAATGCATTTTTTATTAAATCTTTAAAACATTAGTGTGCAAAAAAGTAAGGCGGTCATAATACATTTTTAAATATCAGGGTGATTACCTTAACCCGAACATTCAGTGGAGTTAAATCAAAGCTTTTGACAATACACTCTTACGTATTGGGTCCCATCTAGTGGACAAAATAAGAAAAGCAGATGTATCAAGCAGAAACTACCTTGTAGTATGGAGGAGATAACAAAATAACACTGACTGGTGACAATACTAAGTGTTTATGTTTATAAACAAATGTTAGTTAAAATGTTTTGAACCACTTTATGTGCAGAAAATATGTTCACAATACAGAAGCACAACATAATCACTAGACCATGTCTTGGGGGTGATTGTGAATAATCAATAAATTTTATACATATATTACTAGACTTACAAGAATAGATCCATCTAAGTACTCAAACTGAATTTTTTAAAGTATTCTGAGATTGACACGTTAGGCCACCACCGTACCCCTTTCTCACACCCTGGTTATTGAGAAAATAAACTGAAGATAATCGTTAGGATTATTTGCAAAGCTAGTGAAAACCAAAGGTGGGACTTTTTGTGTGTGGTTCCACCATTCAATTGCGCTAGCATTGTTCACATGTCGAACACGTGACTTCTGGACGTTTTCTCCGTAACCATAAATCGTAAGTCCTGAGACTGAGTCTCACTTAGTGATAACATTTCGACTAAAACAGAAGCTAGAAAAGATTCTGAAAGGGGACACCTATAGTAGTGTAGATGGTGTAAGGCCTTGAAAGGGGACACCTATAGTAGTGTAGGTGGTGTATGGCCCTGAAAGGGGACACCTATAGTAGTGTAGGTGGTGTATGGGCCTGAAAGGGGACACCTATAGTAGTGTAGGTGGTGTATGGCCCTGAAAGGGGACACCTATAGTAGTGTAGCTGGTGTATGGGCCTGAAAGGGGACACCTATAGTAGTGTAGGTGGTGTATGGGCCTAAAAGGGGACACTTATAGTAGTGTAGGTGGTGTATGGGCCTGAAAGGCGACACCTATAGTAGTGTAGGTGGTGTATGGGCCTGAAAGGGGACACCTATAGTAGTGTAGGTGGTGTAAGGCCTTGAAAGGGGACACCTATAGTAGTGTAGGTGGTGTATGGGCCTGAAAGGGGACACCTATAGTAGTGTAGGTGGTGTAAGGCCTTGAAAGGGGACACCTATAGTAGTGTAGCTGGTGTATGGGCCTGAAAGGGGACACCTATAGTAGTGTAGGTGGTGTATGGGCCTGAAAGGGGACACCTATAGTAGTGTAGGTGGTGTAAGGCCTTGAAAGGGGACACCTATAGTAGTGTAGGTGGTGTATGGGCCTGAAAGGGGACACCTATAGTAGTGTAGGTGGTGTAAGGCCTTGAAAGGGGACACCTATAGTAGTGTAGGTGGTGTATGGGCCTAAAAGGGGACACTTATAGTAGTGTAGGTGGTGTATGGGCCTGAAAGGCGACACCTATAGTAGTGTAGGTGGTGTATGGGCCCGCCACTGGCAGCTGATCTAAAAGGAGTGGCTCGGCCTCAGACACAACAAACTTGCTGTCAAATAGGCACTTATTGAAGTTGTCCTCGGTTTCTGGATTCCAACTATCCTCTTTCATCTCCTCCCACAGGTTCCCTGAAAAATAAAAATACCATTAGCATATCTGTTGATAATAAGCTCACTAATTGTACCTTAAAAACATCACCACAGTACATACCAGCAAACTCGATGAGATATGGATCAGAATTGTCTGCTTGACCTGGAATATCAGTGTGGAAGACGTGTAGACTGGGAATGTCTTTGTAAGGGGTGTGCCCTGTCGGGGTGTTGTGGGAGCAGTTTAGGACAGTATGAGAAGAATTGTCCCAGTCAGTTGTAAAAGCTCCAGGCTGTAGGTCTGTCTGGGCCCGTAGAGAGATCTTAGCGGTTCCATGTCTGCTTCTCCTGCTTTCTCTTTCATGTATGGCCGGATTGAGGACCCACAAATATCCCTTGCTACTCAGCTTGTTCTGCACCTTCTCAAAACACTTGTTAAAGGAAAGGTTATGCCTCACTGAGTTCTTCCAACCTTCAGGTGCTGTCTGTAAGAGATGAACATATCTTAAACCAAAGTCCGATTTTAGATAAAACTAAGGACTTAAGGAAACTTAAGATCATTAATTAGAGAAAGTTAAGGGATACCCAATACCTCTCCGTAATTAAATTAAATGCTCTATAGGTCTCTACTGAACCATATTCAGAGCTATATTGCCAATATTAACAGTAGCTACATAATGTGTTTATTTTAACGTTATTATTTTTGATGGTGGCTTAATTTATTATCGAGTAAAAAAACAAAAACATTTTATATTTTCACACAGGGGCATTGACCGTTGCATAACTTTCTAAAAAGTATCCACATTTTGTGATATTTGTTCATTCAGGGTCTGTGTTATCTCATGAGATGGGGCAAGTCCCCTTTTCACAGCCATGTAGCTTCCAGAATTAATAGAAAATCTTTGTTTCTTTCCTTTCACTTCTTACTCACCTTAAAGTAAGGGAAGTTTTCCCTCATAAATCTGTAGATCTCCCTGACAGTGAGTCTGCATGTTGGACTGTTTTTCAGAGCCATAGCAATCAGACAGCTGCAAAATAATAGCACATGTTGAGATCAATCCATCACCAACCCTTCATCTGGAAATAAATACTTAAATATGAGTAGTGGGTGTAAAAAATGTACTTACCTGTAGGAGTAGATGGGTTTGGGAAAGGTCTGGGTTTGTTGAAGGTTATGGATTCTATGGGGGTTAACGACTAAATGCTGCTCGTAAAGGGTCTTTCCAGTGTGACAGGATCGGCAGACAACATCATTCCAAGTCCTGTTGGCGTTTCTTTCAGGAAAAGGGGCGATGGGGTTGTACTCATCTGTCCTCTTCATGAGGCTTTTCTGATCTACAAAAAGAGAAGAAGCATTTCAGCCACCATATCAACTTCAACCCTACAAAACTATTACTATGAGTAAACACGAACCTGTCTGCGGGTCCATCGTGTTGATCTCAAGATCTGTGTTGAGGTCTGGCCAGTTTAGCACTGCAGTCTGTTGCAGTCTCGTGACATCTACGGTGGTGAGCCAGGACAGAGAAGGCAAGTCCCCCGGCAGCTCTGCGGTCTCTCTGGGCTCTGTAGCCAACGGCTGCCTGACACACACTTAAGATGATTCTACTGTAACTTTGTGTATGAACGGCAATAGATAGTTCAGTAAAGAGAACCGTCACAGGCCATGTCTTCTGTAGCCTTGTGAGATTATGCAGCGTTTTAACATATGGATCTATGTTTTATTAACTAAACAGAAATCAAACAATATTGCAATAAATCATTCCAGAACATTATTCCATTTACCCCCCCACCCACAAAAAGCAAACAAACAAATAAACAAGTTGTCCAGAAAAAGAGTTATAAAAGCATCTGTTCTACTCATAGAAAGACGTCAGGAAAACTGCTAGATATTCTTTCCCCAAGACATCTGTAGGAAAAACATATTCAGAAGATTCACTCCAGGCAATAGAAGGATGTTGGGAGGAGGTCCAGAAAAGATGTTGTACTGACAACCAGATGACACTGCTGGATGATGTCAAGAAAATACATCTTAAAAGCTTTCATTCTGTCCCCACCCCCCATTACAAAATGGGGGTGGGGTGGGAGTAGAGCTTGCAGTTGTGTATGAAACAAACAGCCATATCATCACATTGTTTAAACCTAACACTAAAGGGTGCTCCATTAAAAATAAAGCTGCCCAGCATGTAGTGCTTCCTAGTCCAACAGGCTCTTTGGCGATTATAAACCCAGTCATCTATCAACTTCGTATGGCTACCAGGTCTCAAATGTACATGTCTACTTGTCTAGTGAAAGCCTTTGAATAATTTGAATCCGACGAAAGCCATCTGCTCTTCTGTCACCACAACACTTTAAATTGAGGAGCTCTTCACTGTCTTTACCAGATAAATGTCTCTATTCCTGACCACTCTCATTCCTTACTACTCTCTGGCTTAAGAAATGCAAGGGCTATGTAAAACATAACAACAGACAGACAACTATTAATAATTAATAGATTTCACAACTCAAATCAATTTCAATGAGTATAGTATAGAACACAATCTTAAATAAAATACCAAGGAGGGACAAAAAGTTGATAAATTGAAGTGCATTCAATTAACATTACATTATGAGTAGTAATGTTGCCAGCTCAGACTAAGAGGCTAGTGGGGTGCAAACAACGCCTACCAAACTTACCTTGAGTCTAGAGAAAAGGCTTTTCCAGAGTTTACTCCTGCCATCATTGACGTATAGCAGTGTATCACTTTATAACACCTGAAAGTAAAAGTCAGTCACCTACTAACCAAAAGTGTAACATTATCTTAACTTTATGTACGGTTTCAAATGAGCCACTACGGTAGACTACTACACTACCAAAACGACCACAAAAAAAAATGGGTGTGAGTCTGACATCTTATGCTGTTGTGACCAACTGAGAAAGTTGGTAGCACCAGTGATACTAGTGGAAAGGTCAGTATGGAGCCCTGCCCACTACTGCTAGCATTAAGCTCACCTAAACAGCAACAACGTATTGTTTACATGGTGACGTAAAAGTGAAATAGGTGTAATGGCAAAACAAGCTATTTAGTTCGCTAACGTAAATTGTGTTAACCTGAATTAGCTGCTCCCCTACCACAATGTTGGTCAGAGCAAATATTTCGTTTTTGAAAGGAGCGATTCCATGACCGAGATTATAAATTAGTTCTAACCAGAAATATAGGCCAAGTAGCTTGCAGCGCAAGTTTTTGTTTTATGATAGAGTAATGACTGTAACTAGCTGACTCAATGGTTCTTTTCTCCCTGCTGTCAGTACTACCAGTACCGATGATGACTTTATTTCTATAATCTCGTGCCGCTGTGGCGGGAAAAGTTACCAACGTTTTCGGCATTACACACATACAACAAGTGTTTAATAAGCAAGTTTCAGTGTGCAGGTAAACAAAGGCAATCAGCTGCTATAATATAATTTAACACAATAGTCTAATTTGTAATTATACAAATTCGAATTATCCTAAAGACCCATAGACTCCCCTTTTCACATCAGGCAGTCTTTGAGTTCTAATTACATTATTCCTCATGTCATTGGGGACTTTGTATCTGCTGCTTTACTCCAGCTGGAGGGATTCTGTCTACTGCAACAGGGAATGAGGCCAACCTGCAAAACTGAGGGAAATTAGGACACCATGACACTGTCTGCAGAGACACCGTTGCATTATGGGATGACCATAAAGCCAGGTGCTATAGGTGAGACTGGATCCTGAGACTATCTGCTCTCACTTTCATCAGACTCTTTGCACAGCTAACCCTTCTATCTGCGTTGACCTGACGTATTTGGAAAAGATCTGGGACAGGCCGTTTGAACCAACTTTGATTTCTCACCTCAGCAAACTAACAACATGTATATGTACTCAAAGGTAGGACTGGACATACATTTAATTTAGACGATTCATTAACTGAATTTATCTAATTAAAATGTAACTGATGAATTTGAAGAAATAAAAAAAGTATATTCCTTAACAATGACATAGGACCAGCATCAGCATGCCATCAAACACAAAGCATACGGTCTGACAGTCTGTTGATATTCTTTCTAAGGACATACACACATCATTTGAGATTAGGTTGATTTTAGATTATATTATATTTGCTAGCATGCGGGTTGCTTACTTAAAAGTCATGCTCCGTTCACTTGATCCAATTATCCTCATACATAAAGAATCAGTTGAAAGTTAAGCTGTTTAGTTAGGACTAATTGAGTCTAGATATTTATTTGGATAGCCCGTGATCAGCCTGGTTTTCTGCCCTCTCTTGTCATTGGCCAAATTGTTGACCTCTTAGGTGCAGAGGTCCTACTAAGGCAGTCTGTTTAAAACACAGTAGCCTATACAGTGCTGTAGGACTGTGTTAGCTGTTTAAATGTGCAGAGACAAGACACGACTAAGTCAGATTGTCTATACAGGGATGTAGGACTGTGTTAGCTATATCAATGTGCAGAGAGACAAGACTGGAAGTAAATGGATATACATTATTAAGGTTTATTATTTATCATTATAGAAAAGGACTTAATGAGGCAAATTGGCGGGCTTATATCGTATCATCATATTGCAAGTTAAACCCCAGGTAAATCAACGAGGTGTTTATGGAAGGAGATGTGGCTAGGGTGCAGCAAAGGACTTTGTTGATTTGTGGGGTTATCATATAGACCTCAAACTCAGCATGAAACTTTTAATGGGAAATTCAAACCTCTGACTCATGTGTAATTGGATTTTTCCCAGACCACTAGCAAATCATAGGGCGCAGCCACTGACCCTGTTGACACTTGACTATTATATGTTGGCACTCTTGCAGGTCACTTAGCAAGATGAACCAACATCCAACTTCATTTGAATGAAATCACATCGGATGGCAGCTAATGTGGCGATCATTTTTTAACTGTTGTATGCTCAGTTTATCTCTAATAGAAAGTATGAACAGTGCACTTTCATTCATGAGCTGCACAGCAATGTAATAATCTCTCAAAAACAAAACACAATGTTCATCAGAGCAGTACTCTACTATGTGTTACTACAAGCCCTCTTTAATTTAGAATTGCCCGAAACCGAATCCTTGACTCTGAAGAGAGAGGTTTGTAATTAGTCAGAAACGTATATGGCTAATCAAAGATCAGTAACAGAATACCTGGGTTGTAATTTTCTTTGAGGAGAATGATGAGAATGGGGAGGGGGCTAAGAGAGGTTTGAGTTTCTCCATTCTTGTGTTACATACCTGCAACACACACACACACTCACTCACACATATGCAGTGTTGGTTGCTAGACACTCGGGTGATGCGCTGAAGGAGCACTTGCTGCCCGGGTCTCATAAAAGAATAATCATTCCAGAGCTCCTAACTTATTACTGGCTCATTACTGGATCACACAGGAGTACCGGACCAGGAGTATCAGTGGTTCCCTTCACCCAGGTACCTAGAAACGGGACTGTATACCCTGAGAGAGCATGTGAGTCGGGGACAGAGCCACACCTGCGCTGCAGTTAGGAACGGAGGGAGACCTAAGATACTCCAGTAATGGCAGCAGTGCTGCTTTGCTAGGAGAGCAGCCCCTGGACCTGTGTCTTTTTCTGAACTGCATACCTGGGAATACTGCATTGACCATGACTCACTTGGCTTTGGAGATCACTGAGGTAATAAAGGAATTTGGGTATGTTTGTCGGAGTTTTACACAGTTTTAGCATATAGTCACACTTCCAACTTAAATCTCTGACACTCACCTGCTGGGTGGGCTTAGTATTTTTGTTCATCGGTTGGCACACCTTCTGTGCAGCATGCTTAAGTTTTTGACAATATTTTACTTGTTTATATGCTGTAATGCTGCCAGTCATTTCTGTTTCTAAACGTTTACCCAGGAGGCACATGGCTGTACAGCAGGGTACGGTACTGTACTTTCTGACAGATGGCACGCTCAGGTTTCTGTAGACACCTAGGCCCCTAAACGTGTGTTGCCCTGGGTGACGTGGTGTGTCAATCAGTAGCCCACGAGGAGTGCTATCTCTTTCAGAAGCCTAACGACCACTTTGTGACTGCGTAACAAGATCTTGTGCTATAGTGAACAGACTTGAACAATAGAGTGGCCTCTCGCATGATGGTCTTTGGCTCAGATAGGCTTTCCTCTTCCGCTTTGGATCGTCATCAAATTCTGGTGTCCATTTCCTTATTTTCCGTTTTTCTGTGTGTTTGTTTGTTGCTCCAGATATGGGCAGAGCTTAGTTCTGCCTGAGTGTCCTAGAGGAACAGGACCCCATACTGCTACCCATACTGTGCCACAGTAAAGGGGAAAGAAAATCTCTTCATCTGTTACTATAGTTGTGTCCAAAAGCATTGACACACTTAATTTCACATAGTGTACCCTTTATTCTTTAAGATACCAAACAAATCCTACCAACAATATGCTATTTACATATTTTACCCATTCCAATGGAGAAAATTACTCATATTCCTGGTTTGTCCCACTTTGCGTATCACAACGAGCATACAGAAATGAAAGAAAGCCAACAACATCATCTGAGAAGTATATGATGGTATCAACCCGCATACACAGTAAGCAGGGTTATACAGTTGGATCCCCCTTCTAAGAAAAGCATGAGAAAGCCTGACTCAAGTTTTTACCTACCGTCAAACCTGGGGACAATGCAATTATATTTTGGGGAAATGGGGTAACTGAGTGCTACTGTATGAATCTGCAAATGGCATCAGGAAATCTGGAGGTGAATGGGCCGTTTTGGAGTGCTATGTTATACCCAGTGTTGGAAAACCGTGACAGCTATTTAGAAAAACTGGAAGGGTACCCTGGTTGTACTCACCTTATGATTAGTCTACTACCTCATTTTCTTACCTTTCTCAAAGGCCTGTGTAGATGACTGTTTCCTAGATTACAATAGAGTCCCCTCGTGATTGCTGCATGTCCCGATCCAGTACTTATGTCAGATAGATAGCCAATTTCCTTCAGGGTTAGTTTTATTTTCTCATCTATCAAGTATCATTCGGAGCTCAGATTCCAATTCTGTAATCCCTGCGCTGGGCACCATGCCATGCTACCAACAGGCCAGAACCGAGTGTCAATACCAAGGCAGAAGGCCAAAAGCAAAACTGATTATGCTGGCTAACTACATAAAAAAATTGGGTCTGCTTTACTATTTTCTCTTTCAAGCTAAGGTGGCCTTGGACAAGTGTGTGTACCTACTGTAGCTGGTCATAATCTATGCATTCAGACAATTTAATATTTGGATATTATGATTCAGTGTTAAGAGTCTAGAGGGACTCCCTGGAAACTATTATGTGATTAACGCATAAATCTGTAAATTACTCCTACAATGCTTGATTTTTAATTTGATGTGGATGTATTTTGGGATGTGTTGTGTATTGGGATGAATGGTGTGGTGTCCTTGGCCTATCTTCCACCCTGACTGCCTGAACCTTCCTGTGGCTTTGCCTTAAAATAGCCCTGTTTCTCAAAATAAGCCCACAGGGGAGTGTCAATGTTGTGCTTGTCGGTGCAAAAAGGGGGTCCTTTTGCTCTTGTGTCATACAAAGAGAATTTAATTCTAAGTCAGCAATATAAAGTTTCCATAGGAATGAAGATTCTTAACAGTCACAGCGTTAGGTAACAGTAAATAGGCCTGCAGCCATCTGGGGCATTAGTGTAGGCTCACTACACACCCATTAATTCACACACACACAAATGCTACAATGAATCACTGTCACTTTTACTTCCTTTGTTGCCTACTTTTGATGTTATTGATAGCTTTCTGTTAGCGGAAATAGTGAGAGAAAGATATGAATACTTCCCGCCTTGTAACCCAGATGTTCAGTGTACAAACAACACTGGAGCATGAACATCAAGGCCGTCTTTATTCAAGGTAGGACATGTAGCCTTTACTTCTATCATGTATTTGTGATCATACATCTAGTGTCTTTCAAAGCCTTTCATCCACGTCCAGAATTTGAAATGCTTCTATTTTGTGAATCTTTGCAGTCTTTAGATCTCCAATTCCGCTATGGCTGCACTGACATAGCACTGTAATTCAGGTGAAAACAGTTGGCTTATTAATTGAAAACAAACAAATACTGTATTTATCAATAGCACATAAAGCAGGCCATTCAGAAACTAATAATGTTTGAATCGGCACTATTGAGAGATTTATAGCACTTTTTTAATGTCTTCTATGCTCTTCTTAGTTACTTTATACTATTTGCGTAATGCTATCATACCCAAGAGTGTCCTTGAAATTGTGACATTATCAGAAGTGATTTTGGACTTAGGGGTGGGATAAAGCAATGTAGGTGTGTTTTCTCCCAAGAGACAGATTTGTAGGTACATGGAAGTAGATTAGATAGTGATGGCTGAAGCTAGACCGATCAGTGGGGTTAGAGGATGAGGCCAAGGCCACCAAGCAGCCTCTTTCACTGGTTGTGACAGGAATCACTGATAAGATGACAGACTGAAAGGAAATGAGCTGTTTTCATGGGGAAACGTTTGCACGGAAGAGGGTTGGTTATTGTTTGCTGTGTGTGTGTTTATCATTGCCTGTGTTTGGGGGAGGGGGATGAACTTCATCTGATGAAGGATCAGCCGTAAGAGTAACTATAAGAGAAACCGGACACACTGCTCCGTAGTGGAAGTGGAAGAACACCTACCTAAATACAGTGCTTGATTACTTGGCGAACGTTGTCAGATTAATAACTTACTTCTACAACCCACGTAAAGGTCTACAGCTTTTCTGTGAACACTTTTTCCCAAATTCTTTCTTGGAGATGTCACTGACACTGTGCCTGGTGTGTCCCTAGAGCCTGGAGGAGCGCTGCAACCGGATGCTCCGGAACATGGAAGGCTCCCTGACGGCCCGGGACCGCGTAGGCATCCAAGATTTTGTTCTTCTGGACGCCTACACCAGTGAGAGTGCCTTCCTAGACAATCTGAGGAAGCGTTTTAATGAGAACCTCATTTACGTGAGTATTTTCTCTAGTTAGGTCATGTTACTTCTATTTTTTTCACCCACAATTTACTTTAAACTTTGCAAAATGTTAGGAACAGTGGCATCGTATAATGCAGGACAAACACTTTATGTGTAGAATTTGTACTATGTCCCTAAGGACATTTCAAGTGATTAACCCTACTGTACTGATGGTGATAAACCTTACTGGTAGTAGTATGGGGAACATTTCTTAGTAATGAAAATCACGTAAATGCCTAATTTCTCATAATCCAAGTCTAACCATAATAAATTAGCTGTGCTTTTCATATGTTTCCTAGTGTTAACAAATCTGTCTAATAATGTGCTTTAATTGTAAAATATGACAAAACAATTCACCCTTCTTTTGTCTACAGACCTACATTGGAACACTTCTGGTATCAATCAACCCCTATAAAGA